>CM029014.1:141121497-141261497 GCA_016801055.1 Panax notoginseng | reverse complement strand
ATGTTAGAGAACGATGTACTGGACAGACCCACCATGAGAATTCTATAGGAGCATTATGCGAAGTGTCATTAGCAATTCTCATAGTGACAATGATATAATGGTCCTCCGACCTGAAACCGTTATATTACTACACGAGAATTTATGTACTTTGATATCATCAAATGTCACCTTTAATAGGGTGGACTATAAAGGTGATTATTGGGTTCATTGTGAATCGTGTGAGAAATATGGGTGATCTAGATGGAATTTAACCATCCTATATTTTATAGGTGATATCCATAGGCCTCTTGATTGAGTAGGACTATGAAATGCATGGCCATGCTCAAATAGTGATTTGTTTCATATAGTCTACTCATTGATCAAGAAAAGTCAGATTAAATTATGAAGAGTATGACACATTCCATGACTCGAGTTTAATCTAGGATATTAAGGTTAAAAGGATTAAATTACATTGAAACATTGGTTACAAAAGGTTGCATCGAATCATCAATCTTATTATTATTTGGGTAGCAGTGATGCATTACTAGATGCCGCTCACCGTTTATAATTTTATAATATGATTTTAAAGTTATTGCCAACGTAATAATAACCTATAGGGTCACACACAAAGAACATAATTAAAAGGAAATTAATTTAAATTGTAAAGAATTAAATATGTCAATATGATTGATATAATTTTAAATCACGAATTTAAATTAATAGGATAATTTATATATAGGTATATTAATTAAGTAAGACTTAATTAAGATATATATAAATTCAGATTTTAATAACATTAGGTTTTGATTAATTCCTCCTAACTACTATATATATGATGTATATCAGCCACTTTAGGTTTTACATCAAAACAAAAACCCTAGCCGCTCTTAGAGAGAGACTAGAGAAAAATAGTTTAAAAATCCTCATCCTTGGTGGCTAGTACCACGTTTCCTTCTTCTGCAGATCGTAGGACGATTCGTGTGGAGCATTCGTGTGGATACCGTAGAGACGCAGTCCATTTGAATTGCATTGGAGATTCGACCGCATCGATTTTAGCTTTTACAATCGGTATAATTTCTTACCACTGAATTAATTATTTTTCACATGGATCCTGTTTTAGGGTTTCGAAATTGCTTTAAATTTTAATTTCCGATGTGCGTTTCTGTATCGAAACCCCAACACTCTATCCTAAACACGAATCATGAATTCCATCTATGCAGAAATCACAAACACATGCTATCATAATCAGATCTAAATATAAACTTCATCTCTTGAGTTCATATAGATTATCACAGTAATTGTTAGCTAGGCAATTAAGCAATTAAGTCCAAATCACAATAAACAATCCTCACAATAGAACATAATAATTGATAGCGAAGCATATTAAAATAAACTACACAATAAGATCCATTGTAATCTCAAACAAAGAATTAGTTCATGATTATTGAATTAAAACTAAGAATCCACAATAGAATAATCATTAAAAGACACAGATAGAAGAAGATAAGAAGATAGAATCTGTTGTATGCAGATTTGATGCTTTCTCCTTGCTCATACTTTGAATCTTCAATGGTCTCCAAGTTGCTTCAATCTCCAAATCTAATAAGAACTAGGGTTTTGATCTAATTTACTCTAATCTAATCTAATGGAATCCTCCAAACTAGCCCATATATCCTTTCTTTTATGCCTCTCAACATGTATTTATAGTTCTAATGGATATCCTAGCGAGTTAGGCAACTAAGAATCCTATTCTAGCACACACCAAATAACCCACAACAGCTGTTTTCCCGTCGACTAGCGCGCCCGCGCTCTTCCTAGGCTATTTTGGGCGCGCCCCACGCTACTATAGCAGTGTTTCTGGTGGCCTAGGGCGCCCCTAGCGCGGTCCGCGCTACTCTGTTTTCTGCTGCGACGTCCTTTGGTGGAGTAGGCATAACTTTTGATCTGCTTGGAGTTACGGGGCCTGTCACCTATCAAATCGAAGATATCGACGAGATCTACAACTTGTATTCTTTAACAATTAACAGATTCGGGCTGGAGCAAGGCGGAAATCAAGCTTGAAGTAGATGCTATGTAAATGACAAGCATGACAACTCTTAGCTTTGATCTTTGTTGATAAAAAGGCCATAACTCTCGCATCTGAACTCCGATTGGGATGATTCAAGATGTTTCGGAAAGCTAAGAAGTAGATCTACAATAAAATCTAAGTTTCAAGCTAAGAACATGCATCTAACTTGGTGTTAAAAGCCCTACAATCTTCCCTTTTTGTATTTGTTTGCATATTTTTGTCCAAAAGATTTCAGAATTGCTTTCTCTTGCTTTTTCATGCCAATAGTCGCCTTTTTCTTGCGTTTCCATACCCAAGCATATATTCTACAAAACGAACACAGAATGCATGAAAAGTAACTATGAAACATGAGATTAAGCAACTAATTCAAGTAACAGATATCGGATAAGTAGGTATAAAACCTACTTATCAAATACCCCCAAACTTAATCCTTTGCTTGTCCTCAAGCAAAAATACAAAACAACAATGCTATGCAATGCAACTAATCTATATGCCTACGAATCCAGCAGTAATGACAGAAACAGGTATATTCAACCAGCCTTAGAGAAATCAAATAAACACGATAATACATCATATCAAAACCAATCAATAACTTCTCAATCAATCATCAAATCTTAGGTTGTTATCACTAATATAGTGCGTGTGTGCTCCACAATAATGTTAACTGATATAAAATTAAATTTAACACATAACAAGTCTCTTTGAAGACATCATACAATGTAAACTCACGAAATCCAAAAACAAGCTAGATCCAACTAAAATTAAACAATCACCAATATCGAGGGTCAACATGGGATACTTATGCTTTATTTTTTATCTACGGCGGCTTTTTGCTCTTATTTCCCATTTTATTCATTTTTTTTTCTTTTGAATGATGGATAGTGAGTGCGTTTTACGCTTCATCTCACGCCTGTGTTTATGGGGAGTGCATTTCACGCTTCTTCTCGACTCACCACATGACTCAATTTATTCAACTCAATATCTATTTTTTTTCTTTTTGTATTGTTTTTTTATTTATTTTTATTTATTTTTTTATAGCTTATATACCCTAAATATTCCCCCAAACTTAGGTTCTTGTCTAACTTTAGCCATCGCTACTTATTCTTGCATTCTTTCATTCAAACTAGCATTATCCTTTAGAGTCCGATTATGTATCAATTTAAACTCAATCAATCAACAAGTTATTTTTACTGTGATATCCTTATTATACTAGTTCAAATAGAAAAATATTCTATTCATAACAAGAAATCACATCAAAGCTCTAATAGTCAGTACTATACTTGTCTACCCAATTTCAATCTCATCATTGGCTAAAATAAACTGTAACTATCTAACAGCTGAACTCATGCATGATGTACTAAATGCTATAAGAACATAGTAAACTAACTACTAATTTTTTAATTATTTTTTTTTTCAAGAAACTGAATGCAAAAACTAAATGTAACTATATGAACTACAATGTAAATAACTAACTATATGCAATACGGCACTAAAATTCCCCCCAAACTTAAACTAGACATTGTCCTCAATGGCTAAGATAGGAAAAATTAAAAGAGAGGACTTCCCTGAAAATACAACATGTTCTCCTTGTCTGCTAAGTCTGAAGAATAGGCCAGACACATTGGAATAAATCGGGAACAACACTTGAGTTGGACTTGACTAACATTGCAATTAAACCACTTTTAATGCTTGGGATTTTTGTGCAGAGCAGCCTGCGCCGTGTATAAGCCTGAGATGGCGCGCCCCGTGCTAGGAAGTCAATAATTGCTGGCATAGTAGCGCGCCCCGCACTGTATCCATGTATTGGGTAGCGCGGCCCGCGCTGCACGGAAATCCCAAGCGTTAAAAGTGGTTTAATTGTAATCTTAGTCAAGTCCAACTCAAGTGTGGTTCCTGATTTATTCCAATGCGTCCTCGGCAACGGCGCCAAAAACTTGTTGGTTAAAATCTAGTTACGCACAACACGCAAGTATACGTGGTCAATAATTAATAAAGTGAAAGTAGAGTATCGTTCCCATGAGGAATTGTTTAATAAAAATCACCAAGTACTAACCCGTAACCAACTCAATCTTATTTTAAACGAATGAATTTTAATTTATAAAAATAAAATTATTTAATTACACTAATTCTAATTACCACTAATTAAAAATCAGATTATGGAAATTTAAGATCACAACTTTACTTATTGCTTCATTTAAGTTAACACACTTCTCATCAATTATTATCTATCCAATATTGTTAATCAAGAACACTTAAGCAGATAAAACCACTTCTCGATGCATAATATCCATACTCACTTAAATCCACAGATGATAGAATTAAGCAAGACACCCTAATTAACTGATCTACTATATCTCTATGTGAATTACAATTAAAAAGGATTTAAAGCACAAGTTCTCTATAAGATTAGATATGGCGTAAAGGCATATCTCTATCCTAAACACGAATCATGAATTCCATCTATGCAAAAATCACAAACACATGCTATCATAATCAGATCTAAATCTAAACTTCATCTCTCGAGTTCATATAGATTATCACGGTAATTGTTAGCTAGGAAATTAAGCAATTAAGTCCAAATCACAATAGATAATCCTCACAATAGAACATAATAATTGATAGAGAAACATATTAAAATAAACTATACAATAAGATCCATTGTAATCTCAAACAAAGAATTAGTTCATGATTATTGAATTAAAACTAAGAATCCATAATTGAATAATCATTAAAAGACAAAGATAGAAGAAGATAAGAAGATAGAATCTGTTGTCTGCAGATTTGATGCTTTCTCCTTGCTCCTACTTTGAATCTTCAATGGTCTTCAAGTTGCTTCAATCTCTAAATCTAATAAGAACTAGGGTTTTGATCTAATTTACTCTAATCTAATCTAATGGAATCCTCCAAACTAGCCCATATATCCTTTCTTTTATGCCTCTCATCATGTATTTATAGTTCTAATGGATACCCTAGCGAGTTAGGTAACTAAGAATCCTATTCTAGCTCAAATTGGACACCAAATAACCCACAACAGGTATTTTCCCGTCGACTAGCGTGCCCCGCGCTCTTCCTAGGCTATTTTGGGCGCGCCCCACACTACTGTATTAGTGTTTCTAGTGGCCTAGCGCGCCCCTAGCGCGGTCCGCGCTACTCTATTTTCTATTGTGATGTTCTTTGGTAAAATAGGCATAACTTTTGATCTGCTTAGAGTTACGGGGCCGGCCACCTATCAAATCGAAGATATCGACGAGATCTACAACTTTCATTCTTTAACAATTGACAGATTCGGGCTGGAGCAAGGTGGTAAGCAAGCTTGAAGTAGATGCTATGTAAATGGCAAGCATGACAACTCTTAGCTTTGATCTTTGTTGATAAAAAGGCTATAACTCTCACATCTAAACTCCGATTGGGACGATTCAAGATATTTCAAAAAGCTAAGGAGTAGATCTACAATAAAATCCAAATTTTAAGCCAAGAACATGCATCCAACTTGGTGTTAAAAGCCCTACAATCTTCCCTTTTTGCATTTGCTTGCATATTTTGGTCCAAAAGATTTTTGAATTGCTTTCTCTTGCTTTTTCATGCCAATAGTCGCCTTTTTCTTGCGTTTTCATATCCAAGCATATAATCTACAAAACGAACACAGAATGCATAAAAAGTAACTAAGAAACATGAGATTAAGCAACTAATTCAAGTAATAGATACCAGATAAGTAGGTATAAAACCTACTTATCACCCCTCACCGAGGTTATCTCTGATTTGGGCTGATAAAGCAGACGTTGCTCAAAGTTATCTCTACGATTAGACTGCTACAAGTGTTGAAGGTCCTTAGTGTCATCTCTGAGGTGTGCCTGTCTTCCCGGGGTTATCTCCGAGTCTTGTATTTGAGTGCCTCGGTGTGAGTGCCGAGTGTTTTGAAGTTGATTGCATAGATTTGAAACAAGCATTTTTGGGGTTATCTCCAGAACTACAACTGCCTTCCTTGAGGTTATCTCTAAGGTTGGAATCTGCTACTCTCAGTGTTGGGACTGAGACTGAATATCTCGGGATTATCTCTGGGAAAAATTGGTTTTCTCTGATGGAATTTATAGTTTTGGAACTGCAGGCCTCGGGGTTATCTCCGAGGTTGGAATTGATACTACCGGTGTGTGTTCTGGGGTTGAGACTGAGCTTCCGGTAGTATTCAGACTGGATATGAGCTGTCTTCCAGGGTTATATCTGAAAGATGAATCTGCCCTCCTGCATTGTCAGTAATAGGTGTGCAAAAAATTTCGAGTGTCTACAGATGCCCCTCTTTATCATATTCATGCAATGCAATGGCATGGATAGGATAAAGAATCCTAGACACTTGAAATACAACAAGGTAAATATGATGCTATGTATAGCAATATGATGCAAGTGTATGATGCATATGTATGATGAACCACATGCTGGGGATGGTTGCCTGCTCCCTGTTGCTTCAACTGGGGATGGCAATAGTGACAAACTTGGATGTGTGTTCCAAACTTCTTAGGATGTTGACGTTGTGGCTATCACTAAAGTCCTGAATCCTTGATACAAACTTTATTCCAAAGACGTGCCTCTCGTGTATAATAGATCTGTGGGGATAAAGTTTTATCTATTTGAGGATGTGTATAATATATCACATCATCGATCCTCTTCGATGATATTGATCTTTCCTGGTTTGTATCGCCATGACATAGCAATGTTCTGTCGGATTTACTGCCAATAGTAGATGTTGTCAAGGCTGCCTGACCTTCGTTGACGTGTGGACCAACGGATGATCACACGTTGTAACCCCCATCGGGGATATACTTGATCAATGGATGAATTCCTTGCTGGGGATAAATGCCAAGACTGCTTGGCCTTTGTTGATATGTGTATCAACTGATGACCACCGGATGGCTTCCGATGCATCGTTGGGTTTACCTACCAATGGCTGAACTGACGTCAAGGTTGCTTGACCTTCGTTGACATGTATATCAACAGACAATATGCGTTGTAACCCCCGTCGGGGATCTGTTTGATCCTCGCTGACGTGTGTGTCAACAGAAAATATGCGTTGTAACCCCCGCCGGGGATATACTTTGAAAGGTTTAGGGTAACGACCCTGAATTGACGGCATTGGACCTCTATGCGGTATTGCCGAATGTGATCTGTAAATAATAGGATCATCAGTATAGTATACCCTATGTTTGGGCGAATACTAATGAATGATATGAAAGCCACAGTCGGGCCAAGAAAAACTAGGATTTTAGGCTATTCTGCTCAATCGCGTAGCACTTTTATCCCTGATTTGTCCTTTTCAGCTTGTGAAAACTCCCTTGCAACTCAAATTGGACCGAGTTGGAGGGGTAGGCCCCATGTAGGGATGCCATAGGTACACTTGCAGCAGCCGTAGGTGGACCTACGGCCAGCCGTGGATGGCTATTAATGGGCTGGTTTACTTTTTCAAGTTATTTTACGTTGTGTCGCACATGAAATTCGAGAGCTCTTCTTTAGATCTGCAGAGTTCGGATGTCTTTCTACAAATTCTATCACCGTACGAGTGTTCTACATTATCCTGGTAACGTATGCATATCTTCTTTTCCAATTTTTATCCGTTGGAAAATGACTTTTTACATGAAATGCATCTAAACACATAGTAGTGAATATGCATGCTCAAATGACTTGATAAAAAATATTCAACATAGTAAATGTTAGTATTAAACCATATTGAACATAATGATGTGAAAAAATTTGACTTTTGAAACAGTTAAACTGACACCTTTTTTTCTTACTATTTCTTATCCTATTTGAGGACAAATGAGCAAAGGTGATAAAGTAAAGTAATCCTGGTAATTAGGCTACCCTTATAGATTGATGACTTTAATTTTTTAATGCAAATAGTATGTATTTGACTGTGGGCAGGTGTGCTACTGAATGGCCACCTAGTCATGCCTATGTGCATGTGGATAGTCCTATTTATAGAGGAAACTATGGCAAAATTTTCCAAAATGTAGGCATTAAGTAGTCAGACATTTTTAACTCTACTGTAGATGTATGTTAAAATAATGAATGCATACATGTAGTCATTAAATGCATTTTGAAAAGAGAGCTCCAGGTTAGAAAATACCACACCCTTTCTGAGGTGATTTGGAGATTTGTTGTCCAGATATTATGGATCTGGATTAGCCGAGTAGTTCCAGCAGGACCACTTCTGGTGTACGAAGGAGGGCTTCCGATGTGCCTCGACTCCGCTCTGTTAGACAGCCTCGTCGGTTGATGGAGGAGGTGATACGTCCAGTCCGGGTTGATGTGCCGGACGTCGAGGACAAGGAGGAGGATGTTCTGGTTGTGGACCCAGCAGTTGACTCTGACTTTAGAAGAATATACACGTTTGAGGATGCTACCACTTGACAGACCTTGCGCGCATATGGCCATTGGTGACATGAGCTGGTAGTTTATGACTCTCATCGGGTTGAGGCGGAGAGTTGTGTAGGATGATATCACATCTGGCTACGTGATATCCCAGCATTTTCTGATTGATAAATTTGGCTATGAGGACAGCTATGCTCGGTATTCTAGGGATTTCACCATACCAGAGGACCAGTGGCATTTGGTCAGAGTGGATGCATTGCTGCTGTGTGTATTATCAAACGTGTACATGCCACAATACATGGATGAGTTGGACATCGGCGTTATTATGGCAGTGAGAGCTCTCAGGGATGGTCGTACCATTACTCCGATGATCATGGCAGAGACACTGAGGTTAGCCACGTTCTGTAGCACTCACCCTACAAGGGTATTCACAGGCAGTTCGGTCATGCTATACGTGTGGTTTATGTTACACCTGAGATCGATTGGCACATTCAGACGACACGAGTATTATTTTACCCATGAGATAGCTATGTCGTATTCCTTCCAGCCTACAGAGTGTACAGATCTTGCATCTTGGTCCGTTTTCCTAGCTGGGATTGGAGATCCGTTTGCTATCTTGCCGTGTACATGGCTCAGTTCGCCCTACAGTTTCGTTACTCATGCTTTGGGCATAGATTATCTCCCTCTAGCTGGTTTGAGGGGTATGACTACCTACCACCCACTGGCCGTGATGTCGTAGTTTGACCAGTTCTAGGATTTACATCCTTTTAATGGGGCGTTAGGTCAGCGCTTAGCTTCTCGCCACTTATCAGCAGAGGACTGATCCCGTGTGTATGCTTGTTGGGATCAGCGTGAGATAGCTACTTTTTCTGTTAGCCATCCGGGTTATTCGCTAGAGTATTTTGCGTGGATGGAGACAGAGACTTCATCGGCTGCGGTAGTATCCACAGTGTCGGGTAGTGATTCAGATGGTGGAGAGCCCATGGAGGACATTGATTCTCCCACCGAGGAGGAGCCATTTAATAGGTTGCCAGCAGCTCTCTTAGATTCTCCCAGTACTAGTATTGTTGTGATCCAGTATTCGACACAGTACTTTGAGCAGAGTCTTCATTTGATGACCATTGAGAGAGATCAGGCTAGAGACTTGATGTTGACCGCTCTTGATGGGAGAGACGCAGCTCTGTTAGAGACAGACGAGGCATTAGCTTGGAGAGATGCTGCTGTTGTTGAGCGGGATGAGGCCAGATCAGCCAGAGATGCAATGATAGTTGAGCGAGATAGTGCCATATCTTCCCAGGATGTAGCCATCATAAACAGTACCACAGTGAGATCCCTGACCACTGGTATGGTTGCCGAGATGAGTGCGTACATTGATGAGCACAGTGTCACCATGCAGATGGCTGTAGATCTGTTATCTCGTGTGGATACCCTTGTACAGGAGACCACATCATTACCTCCTTCTTATGAGAGAGATGCCATGTTAGATCTGCTAGCTTGCATGCATACCGATCTGTAGATAGCCTTGTATTTTCCTGCATAGACTAGCTTAGCCATTTTGTCATGTACAGTTTATATTGTGTATATCAAACAATATTATATATAGCAGAGAAATGTGTTTTTGATCACTTCCCTTTTAGATATGCCTGGATACTTGCTTGATATTTTCCTGCTTCTTCAGGGCTTGTGATCTTGATGTATTCTAAATTCTTCCTTCCTGGATGGACATTGAGTTGTCTCTGGATAGTTCAGAATAGATCATGAATCTGTGTGTATCCCTACCATCTTTAGTGTCTTGGGACTAGTTTCTGTATGGAAATGTGGAGAGGATTGTGGCTTTCCTCTCTGAGATTGACCGCACCACAGATGGTCGCTAGTACTCCTATTTAGGAGGAGCCTAGTTAATTCCATCTCTTATGGATTGGTGTTGCTCTTTAAGGAATAACCGTAGCTTAGATGGTTGCCAAGTCTCCCGTTTAGATGGGGAGGTAAGGTAATTCCACCCCTTTGGTCTGAAGCCAAATGAACTGTGGTGGATTGAAATTTGATAACAGTACCGTTGACAAGTATTTGTATTTTGGTAAGGGGTTAGACCGAACCATAAATGGCTGCCTATGTACTCCTGTTGAAGAGGAGATCAGGTCTACGTAGTTCAAACCTAGTGTAAGAGGTTCAACGTTGTATGTGGCAGAAAGGGTGTAGGAATATTTTTGTTGTTTTTATTTTTGAAAAAGGATAAGGATGTAGAAATGTTTTTGTTGTTTTTGTTTTATTGCGACCGGGCCATATAAAATGGTTGCCTACGTACTCCCGTGTATCAAGGAGATCAGGTCGACGTAGTTCACTCCTCAAGACGAGTTTGAAAAGCTTGATCCCACGTACAGATCAGACTGCGGGGAACAAGAAAGTTTAATCCTAAGTTCAGGATAAACTGCAGGTATGAAAAGTTTAATCCCATGTTTGGGGATAAACTGCAAGTGTAAAAGGTTCAATCCCTAGTGGGATAACCAAAGTTGAGTAAGGGTTAAAAAACTGAGTGAAGAAGAAAGGATCTGATGATCCAAAAACCAAGCTGCTGGCTTGAAAAGTGTGTTTCCCTAAGGGGCGTAGTGTGGAAAAGAGTTGTATGTAGTAAAAGGTTAAAGAACCAGAACGACTGATGATCTGATGATCCAACACTAGGATGTTTGTTTGATGGTAACTTCAGACATAGTACCGTTTCACAGTGTCCGAGTTGATAAGCTGTGGAAATTTATCGCCGTCCATTTCCTACAATTTGAGAGCACCTCCTATCAATACCTCCTTGACAATAAACGGGCCTTCCCAGTCAGAAGCAAATTTTCCCTTAGACTGATCTTGGTTGTTCGATGATCTTCTTCTAAACCAAGTCATGTTGTTTAAACTGCTGTAGTTGAACTTTTCTGTTGTAGGATCGGGCGATCCTTTGTTGGTATAACTGACCATGGAAGATAGCCGCGGTTCACCTTTCATCTATTAGAGACAATTGGTGATACATGTCTTGTACCCATCGGTCTTCATCCAGCTGAGCGTCTATCAACACTCTGAGGGATTCCATTTCTACTTCTATGGGGAGTACTGCTTCCATCCCACAGGTTAATGCGTAAGGGGTTGCCCTAGTTAAAATGCACGTTGATGTTCTGTAGGCTAACAGAGTAAGAGGCAATAAGTCAGGCCAATCTTTGTGGTTGGCGAACATCTTTTGCATGATTTTCTTGATGTTTTTGTTAGCCACTTCAACAGCACCATTCATCTTTGGACGGTAGATGACGGAGTTAAGATGTTTGATGTAGAATTTGCCAACATTTTGTTGTTGAGGTTCTTAGCAATGTCTGATACAATTACCTCTGGTTGTCCATATCGACAAATGACATTGTTTCTAATGAAAGTAATGATGACTTCTTTGGTAATCCTGGGAAAGGAGGCTGCTTCTACCCACTTGGTGAAGTAGTCGATCATGGTGAAGATAAAGTGATGTCCATTACTGGCTTTGGGCTAAATGGGCCCAATCATGTCCATCCCCCACATTGAGAAGGGCCAAGGCGAACTCATATTGTAGAGCTCCCGTGGAGGGGCGTGGATAGCATTCCCATGAATTTGGCATTGATAACATCTCCTGACGTGGTCATTGCAGTCAGCTTTGAGAGAGAGCCAGTAATGTCCCGTTCTAAGGATCTTCTTTACAAGTAAAGGGTCGCTCATATGTGGGCCACAGACTCCACCATGAACCTTATCCATGAGTCTCTGAGCTTGGTCCTTGTCCAGGTATCTGAGGAGACCTAGTCCTGCATCTCTCTTGTAGAGTGCATCCCTCTCAGGTAAAATTTCATAGCAAGTCGATGAATCCACCTTTGTTTAGTCAGGCTCGCCTCAGCGGGTGTAGATCATCTTGCAAGTACTCCTTGATATGCTGATACCAAGGTTGTTGGATGGGAGGTAGTTCATCCGATACTTCTCTAACATAGTTCCCATAGGCTGGTGCCTTTTGTAGGGTAAATGTGACGCTTGACATGTGTTCCTTGTCAGGTATGTGAATCAAGGAGGCCAAAATTGCTAATACGTCTGCTAAGTCATTCCTATTATGAGGAATGTGTAGAAAGGAGATCTCTTCAAACTCCGAAGCCATCTGTAAAACTTGTCGATGGTAAGGCAGCAATTGTAACTCTTTGGTTTGATAGATTCCCGTGGATTGTTTGACTACCAACTCTGAATCCCCAAAGATAGTTAACCGCCTAATGCCCATTGAACGGGCAATTTTTAACCCCATGATACAGCCTTCATACTCAGCTGTGTTGTTGGTGCTGCTAAACTGCAATTTGACAGCGACAGAATACTGCTCCCCCGTACCAGATACTAGAACTGCTCCAGCTCCAGAACCTTCCATATTAATAGCTCCATCGAAATACATGTTCCATGTTTGGCGTGTATCGTATTAATGGTGTTGCTGAATTGCCATTACCTCTTCATCGGGGAAATATGTTTCCAAGGGTTTGAAATCCCCTGAAGGTGCGGCGGCCAGTTGATCCCCGATTCCTTGACCTTTAATGGGCTTTTGCGTCACGTAAACAATGTCAAATTGTTGCAGAATCAATTGCCATCTAGACAGTCGGCAATTCAGTATGGGCTTGTTGATCACATACTTGAGAGGATCCACGTGGGAGATGAGATGGGTTGTGTGCCCATGGAGGTAATGTTGTAACCTCGTGGTAGTCCATGCTAAAGCACAACAAGTCTTCTCAATCAGAGTGTACTTGTGTTTACTGCTGCTGAATCTTTTGTTGAGATAATAGATAGCTCGTTCTCGGCCTCTATCGTCTTTCTGACCCAACATGCAGCCCATGGCATTGTCACTTATGGACAAGTATATGAATAGGGGAACATCATCCTTGGGTGGTACCAAGACAGGAGCTTTGATTAGATGCTCTTTGATTGTAAGGAAGGCCTTCTGGTACTTATCATTCCATTTCATGGAGGAGTTCTTCCTTAACAGCTTGAAGATAGGCTCACAGGTTGCTATGAGTTGAGAAATGAACCTACTAATGAAGTTGACTCTTCCCAAAAATCCCCGTACTTCCTTCTCTGTCTGAGGAATGGGCATTTCCGTGATGGCCTAGATTTTGGTGGGATCCAGCTCAATCCCTTTGTGGCTGACTAGAAATCCTAGCAACTTGCCTAATTTAACGCCAAAGGCACACTTGGCTGGATTTAACTTTAAGTTATACTTACGGAACCTGTTGAAAAGCTTTCTGAGATGGTCTAGGTGGTCTTCCTCCCTTTGGGATTTGACAATAATGTCATCCACACAGATCTCTATCTCTTTGTGCATTAAGTCATGGAAAAGAGCCATCATAGCTCTCTGATAGGTAGCTCCAGCATTGATGAGGCCGAAAGATAACCGTCTATAGCAAAAGGTTCCCTAAGGCCTGATGAAAGCAGTTTTCTCACGATCCTCCTCCGCAACCATGATCCGATGGTACCCCGCAAAGCAATCAGCGAATGAGTACATGCCGCATTGAGCAGTATTATCAATGAGAATGTGGATAAATGGCACGGGAAACCTATCTTTAAGGCAAGCTTTATTCAGATCTTGATAATCTACGCAAACTCACACCTTTCCTCCAGGCTTAGGCATGGGAACGATGTTTGATATCCATTCAGGATATGTGGACACCATGATAATACCAGCTTGAAATTGTTTCATAATTTCTTCTTTCACCTTTAAACTCCACTCAAATTTCAATCGCCTGAGCTTCTGCTTGACTGGCTTGAATCCTTCTTTAATGGGAAGGCGATGAAGGACAATGTCAGTGGACAAACCCACCATGTCTTCATGAGACCATGCAAACACATCCTAGAATTGGGTTAATAGTATAACCATGTCATTCCTTTGGTTTGGCGTAAGGTCTGAACCAAACTGGATTAACTTAGGGCTTTCTAAGGTTCTGAGATTAAAGGAGGTGGTTTGATCAAGGTTGGGTTTAGGTTTGTCTTCGACCCATTCTTTGATCTCTGGAGGCACCTTAATGTTCTCTTGTATTTCCATCAAGTCTGAGTCCAACTTTTCATCAAAGTTACAATCCTTGTGGAGAAGAGGCATCTTATCAGCAAGTACATGTACACCTAAGTTTAGAGTCCTAAAACAAAATATGCTTTCACTTAATATATATGAAACTGTTTAATCATACAACGTGTTAGCATGTACGGACAAAACAACTACTAATACTGTACAGAAAAGTAAGCAGTTATGATATCTACAGGGCATAAAGAAGTACTGCCCGTTTTACCTTGGTGGACTGCAGTGATGGAGGGGCTATCATCGTCCTCCTTCTCCCGAATGATAACCATTACGTCTGGACAATCATCGTTTGGGGTATATCTATTTGTATGTTCATCATGGACAATGATGCGTATGCCTGACATCATTTGGGCGATGTCTTGTTTAATTCTGCATTCCTCTTCTTCTACCTTAGGATCTGGAACAAAGACTTCCTTCTCCTTTACCGGTATCGGTTTGGGAAATAACATAGCCATTACATTGGCTGGCACCTTTACCAGAGGTTGTGCGGACTTTGGATTTACAGGTGGAGGTAATCGCCGTGTGGCTGAAGTTGAAGGAATCTGCTTCTGCTTATGTGGATTCCTGTAACTGGAACTTTCATAATAGCTTAGTCTGGTTGTCCCAATTTAACTGGACACTTGAATCGGGTGCTTAATACCCTGATGATTTTTACCCAGCCCTTGTCCTGGCTGGTGTCCCAATGACATCATTTCTTAAGTAGCTGCAATCACTTCGCCAGAAATTTTGGGTACGAGAAATGGCATCCCAATGGAATGGTATTGAGTGTTTCTTACTTCTAAAGCATGAAAACTGACTTGAAACTGATGAGTGGCATGCCACCCTGTTGAAGACATTCCGGTTCAACATTGACTATGATTAGGCTATTGTTGATAATATATTTCAGTTATTGATGAAGAGTGGAAGGGACTGCCCCGACCATGTGGATCCACGGTCTCCCCAAAAGTAGGTTGCATCCTATATCTATTTTGAGCACATGAAAAGATACATAGAATGTATGGGGACCAATTTCAATTGGCAGCTCAATCTCTCCGACTAAATTCTAGAGGGATCCATCAAAAGCTTTGATAATCGTATGGCTACTTCGGATCCGCTTGAGATTGACATTCATCTTCAGCAACGTAACATACGGACAAATGTTTAGAGACGAACCTCAATCTACCAAGACTCTAGCTAACATGTATTTGGAGGACAAAACCACAATGTGTAATGGCTTGCAATGATCGATCCCTTCGGGCGGTATGTCATCATCAGTGAAAGATATCACATTGTTGTTGAAAATGTGATTAACCAGATGTTAAAATTTTTTCACATCCACTGATTTTGGCAAGTATGCTTCTTCCAAAATCTTCATTAGAATCTTCCTGTGATCCTCAGAAGTTAAAACCAAGTCCAGTATTGAAATTTGATGTGGAGCTTCGCTTAAGCTTAAAACCACATTGGCTTCATTATAACCCATAGTATAGAGGAATTTTTCAATCTTCTCCATGGGAATTTTCCCCTTTGATTTGATGACAAGCTTTATCACCCTTTGGGGAAGACACAATGGATTTTCCTTAGACACTGCTGCAGTTGTATGAGAGGTAGATCCTTCAGCTTCTCCATAATTCCAGGGGACATTTTATAAGCTAATAACAGGATATTGTGGTCTGAATGACAAGGTGATTGGCTCTGGCGCAGCCACTTTCAAAGGATTGTTAGCTCCTTTGAGTTGAATTGTGAATGGTTTAACAGTCCCATCAGCCTCAGCGGATATAACTGCTACCGATTCCTTCTATTTAGTAGGCTAAGTATTTTCACTCTCAAATAACACCCTATCAATTAGATTCTTAATAAGGTGGCGGAGTGCCCAACATTCTTCCGTGATGTGACCACGAGAATGGGAGTGATACTAACATACTCCATCAGGAGTGAATGGTTTGGCAGTTGCTCTCTTCGTCACTTTATCCTCCAATGTTTCATATTTTGAAGGTTATGAGGGAGTATTCATAACCAAGGGAAGGAGACTAACATGTTCCTGGCTAATTAATTGACGTGTGACTTGATGCTGATAGGTCACCAGTTCTGCCAATTGCTCAATCTATTTACATAGAGCTTTCATCTTTTGTTCCATCATAAACTGGAACTTTGCATAATACCATTTGTCAACACTGTCTTTAATGATCTGGGATGATTCACAGTTAAATTCGGAACTCTGTCCATTGCTCCAATTAATCATGTTGACCTCTTCCTCTTTGTGTGGAGGAAGAGGATTGTCTTGTACGTGAGGTTGATCTGGTTTGGTGAGCACGATCTCACCGTTGTCTATTAAATCTTAGATCTTGTGTTTCAAGGCCCAACAATCTTGAGTATCATGTCCAGGTGCCCCGGCATGATAAGTACATTTCCGAGCAGCATTAAAACCCCTCCCATTAGGGTTGGCTGGTGGAAGAAGATGCGTAATTTTCTTCTGAGTGGTAAGAAGATTGAGAATATTCTTAAGTGAGCCTCCTAGGGGTATGAACACTCGAGGGCATTTGGCTTCTCCTCCTTTAGTCAATGGAGGGTTTGAAGACTGTGCTTGAAAGGGAGTGTAATTTCTCCTCTGAATAGGCATATTCTGATTGCCCTTTTGACCTTGGAGTATCAAGGAAACATCCTCCTTTTTCTTTTTATGGACCCTCCGGAGATTGTTTCCATAAGTTTCGGATTGGATGTGCTTAGCAATAGCTTTGAGAGCGGTTAGGTATTGAATCTTTCCTGACTTCAATCCCATCTCAGCTATCTCTCTATGTTTAATCATTTCAAAAAATGGTTTACCAATGCCAGCTAAAACTCTCTCATAGAAAGGAGCTTCTTATATGTCGATAAAGGTCATAACCATTTCTGACTCTGTCATAGCAGGAATCACTTGAGCAGCAAGGCGCCTCTACCTTTGAGCATACTCTCTGAAAGACTCATTGGACTGTTTCTTGACCTTGGTAATCTGGTACCGGTCAAGAGCCATCTGAGACTGGAAACTGTATTGCGTAAGGAAGGCATGAGCTAGCTCTTCCCAGCTATGGATCTTTGAGTTTTCTAATCTGGTATACCAAGAACAGGCTTCTCTAGTCAGACTCTTTTGGAATAGCTACATTTTAAGCTTCTCCTCCTCTGCATAAGATCCAAGTTCTCCAATGAACACCTACAAATGTGTGTAAGGATCTCCTAACCCATCATATTTTTCAAAATCAGGAGTTTTGAACTTCTCTAGATAATGACCACCAGGGAATATACAAAGGTCAGCGTATGATACACTCACATGTGCTCCAATTCTTTTGATAGAACGAAGGGTTTCTTCCATTTGAAGGACCTTTTTCTTGATGCCACCGGTGTCTAGATCTCCTTTGAGATGGGTGGTATCATGAATTTTGTTGGTTGTATCCAACTGGAGCGTAGGTACTTTAATGGCTTGATTAGAACCTTGGGTTCCTCCTTGTGTAGAGGATTCAGCATATATAGGTATATTCGTACCTTGAGTAGACTGATGTAGTTCTTTAAGCAGAACAACCAAATCTGTAATTTGTTTACTTAATTCGTCAAATTCTTTATGAGAAACTAGATTAGACTGGTCAGATGAAGACATGATTGACTGTAGGCCTGTGGCCTTTTTGGATTTTGACCGGGTAATAGGTCCGAATGCTTCCTTGCGACAAAACTTGCATAGTTTAGTTATTAGGGATTGTATAAATGTTCACATGATATGTGATGTGTCCATTTTAGGATTATTATCCTGCAAAATGGATGTTAGCTGTTTGCAATACAGGATAGCATGTTAATTTAAATATGTACATGCACATATTTCTTTATATTTCTCATTACATGGAGATGAATATGGAATGTAAATTACAAGTAATTGACTTTACAAGTAATTTGAAATGAGAAAGCATGAAGAGACTTTTCTCCGTGTTTGGTTTATCAGAGGCTGACATATCTTAGGTTTCTCTCACGGTTTTTTGGCAGGAAGATTCCCAAATCATCACAATTTATTCAATGGGAAGTTAATCTGGTCTTTCAACTGGAGCGAATTTGGGTGGTGCCTTTCCTGAGCCTCGTTGGAATTAGTATTCCTATGAGTCCAGTAATCAAACACTGACAAGATAGCCTCCTGGTGGAGGAACCACACAACATACATTGACATACAACGTCTCTTACCGTTTATGAAAATGATGACATGTGCGAAGCACTAATATCACAGATAGATATATTGCAGTGCAGTAAAAACAAATGCATTCGTACACATTCATCATAAATATAAATGCAACATTCACACACAAGTATATAATAATTTTGAAAAGCTTGTAATAGCGGCTTAAGTCCTCTTACTGGAGTCCCCAGCAGAGTCGCCACCTGTGGAAATCGGGATTATTATTTGTTCCTTTTCGTTTTCTGTTTTTTGGTGTTCTCATTTTAGGTGAGATTTATTTGAAAAAATAAGAGAAAAAGGTCCGACATGTGTAATGTCAACGATGGACTGTTAAGAGTCGCCAGTTGGTTTTTTTAACTGGTTGTACCAATACAACCGAGAAAAGGTTTGTACATTAACCCAATGATGTGACACTGCTAAACTAATCTGTGAAACCGAGATTCATTAGGGTCCGGGGACTTGCTTATGCGGAGGGAATGTATTAGGCACCCCCCTACATCTGTGTTGCCACGGTGACCGCCACTTTTCAAGAAACTGTTATATGAATGTGTGTGTGTGTGTGTGTGGGTCAATGTGCTATTATTTGGAAGTAGTGCTATGCCTCATTTGCATCTATATACAAGGGTTTGAATTTATGTAAAAATTCAGTTTTAAACAAGATATAGCAGTGATGTTTTGTAAAAAGAGGTTTTTTCAAACCGTGTGCTCAATAGTAATTGAGACCTTTGATACTTCTATTTTATTAAATGTTCGGCTTAATTATTTTATAATTAAAATAAAAGGTCTATTTTAATATTAAAATAAAAAGTTTATTTTAATTTTAAAATTAGAATTTCATGCTAACTAATTAGAGTTGGAATTAGATTCCATGATAATTAATTAGAGTTGAAATTGGATTCTATGTTTGCTAAAATAAAGGAGTTTATTTCTGAATAGAAAAGTGAATCCATGTTTCCTTGAATAAAGGAGTTTATTTAGATATGGAATAAGATTTCATATTATTCAAAATAAAGGAGTTTATTTGTGAATAGAAAAGAGAATCCGTGTTTCCTTTAAATAAATGAGTTTTTTTACTTGGAATTAGATTCCATAATTAATTAAAATAAATGAGTTTATTTTAATTAAAGATTTTGATTAAAATAAAATAGTTTATTTTATTCAAAATAGGATAAATTAAAATAAAAGAGGTTTATTTTGATTTAAATTTGGATTAAAATAAAGGAGTTTATTTTGATTCAAAATTAGATTTTATGCTAACTAAATTTGCCCATTAAATGATATCAATATATATATATATATATATATATATATATATATATATATATATATATATATATATATATATATATATATATATTGAATGTTTATTATTCATGAGATGAATTTATTTATTGATGCATATGGTGATGTGTATGAAAATAAATGTGATTGATTATGGACTATTGACCAATGTGATTGGATTTTATTTTAGTTAGATGCTTGAATGTATGAGTTTTATTAAATGGGGTCTTTGTACCTCGTCTTCTTTAATTTTTTCTTAATATAAATTCTATCTCCCTCCTATGTACTTCCCCTTGACTGTCGATCAAGGTTTCTATTTATTTTAAATAGTTTTGTAATAGGAATAGTTAGAATTATTTTGAAAAATTAGAGATCAAGGAGCAAGGAGCGCTTGACGACCCTTTTGTAATGGAGCCCGTGTTTAAATGTAATAGTTATATTTAAATATTAATTCTTGCACCCTAGGTTTAATCTTTTGGTTCACTTGGTGGCTCTAGTGAACCAAACTAGAATAAAGTCCATAATCAATCCGAGTAGAATATAGTATTCTATATGTGTATGCTTATACTATATATATTATATATTATGCAAACATGTTTCGCATGTTAATTAATATGACGTGTACTTATATATATATATATATATATATATATATATATATATATATGTGTGTGTGTGTGTGTGTGTGTGTGTGTGTGTGTGTGTGTGTGTGTGTGTGTGTGTGTGTGTGCATGTGCGCTAAACAAGATGAGACAAATTAATAACAAATCCCTCAAATTTTTTATATTAAGTCCTAAGCGTTTAAAGATATTTGGAATATCGAACGTCGCCTTCTAGGATGATAAAAATAATAGAGTATCAATTAATTATTATAAGTTTGTTGTGTCACCACAAGGCTTATCTTAATTCTTTAAGATGTTAATTTTATCACATTTGATGATTATAAAGAAAATTGAACAATGTTATTTTTTTGTGTCACCACAAGGGCAATATTTTTCTTTTTTGAATATATGGAGTGCTAGGTTGGACTTAACTTGGATAATTTTGATTCGAATGTGCCACCACTTGATCAAAATAATCTAAGAGGCAAAATACAAGGAGTTGAATAGTTGATGTAATTGACAAGAGTTGTCTATCTATTTATTTATATATAGTTTGTTATGTCACCACAAAGCTATATACATTTGAAATAAAATCCTTATTCTCACTAGCAAATCTTTAATTAAATTTTGTCGAACTATATAAGTGAGGGTAATATAGTTTGATGAAAATAGTGGGAGATACCAATTTAAAACAAGACCTAATTTATTTTGATAATTAATAAAAGAATGTATGCTAAAATATTGTTAATTACAAATTCATTTACAGAGTTTTACAATGTCTAAATTAATATCACTGTGAAGCATATTAGATGTTATTTAACCGGATCGAATTAAATGGATTGGTTAAGGAATTTGAGAATAGTTGTCATGGCTGAAAAAGCTATCTTATGTCCTTAATACGCCTATCCCTGCAATGGTTGCAGACAATACCTCCGAGGAAGAGATTGCTACATTTAGAAAGTGACAAGATGATGCACAGTTGGCTCAATGCATCATTCTTGAATTCATGAGTAACGTGCTTCAGCGTCAGCATGAAACTATGGATGCTCCTACTATAATCCTGCACATCAAGTAGTTGATGGTGAGGAAAGTAGGACTGATAGATATCAAATATCTAAGGAGCTTTTCCGATCTAGAATGACCAATGACACTACAGTACAGACAAAAGTCCTTAACATGATTAATTTGATTGAACAATTAGGACAACAGGTTTTTGTCATGGATAGAGAGTTGAGCCAAGATTTGATTTTTCACTCACTCCCAGACTCCTTTCACAATTGTTGTCAATTTTTTATATGAACAAACTAGATATCAATTTCACTAATTTGCTTAACATGTTAAAAAATGTTGAGAGTCACTTTCCAAATAAGATAGACCAAGTCTTACTAGTAGGGGCCAAAGGATCTTCTAAAAGGAAGAACGATTCTAGAAAGGTAAATAGAAAAGGCATAAAGAAAGGATAATAAAAACAAAATTGATACGAATAGCAAAGAAGTTTGCTTCCACTGCAATAACCTTGGACACTGGAAAAGAAATTGTGAGAAGTATCTTGCAGAGCTAACTAGAAGAAGCTTAGTGAAGTTTCGGTTACAAATATAGTTGTTTATTCATAATTGAAATAAATTTTTTTTTTAAGTTAAGGTTCTACTTGGATATTGGATACCAACTTTGGTTAAAATAAATATAGATTTATGAAGGGACCAAGCAGAAGTAGAAAGATAAACAAAGATAAGTAATCCTATGTGTGAGAAATGAAGCAAAGGTTGTTGCATTAGCCACAAAAACTTATAGTTTAGCAATGCCTACGGGAAAATCTATTAAGTCAATAAGTTGTTATTGTATTCCAGTTCTTGTTAGAAACATTATTTCTATTTTATTGTTGGATAATGAAATCTTTGGTATTATATTTAAGAACAATTGTTGTTCTATTTATAATAATAATATTTTGTATAGAACTGGAATATTACTCAATGGATTTTGTATACTTGACTTACGTAAAAATAATTTTACAAATTGAACAAACTAGTATAAGAAAAGGAGATGATCATTCAAAGAGTTGAATGTGTGTATTTGCTGAAATACAAGTGTGAATTATTTGAAAGGTTCAAAGAATTCAGAAGTGAAACAAATTGGCAAAGTATTTAGATTCTTTGATTAGATTAAGGAATAAATACTTATGCAATAAGTTTCTAGATCATCTCAAATGATTTTCTCATAATGGACGCCTCTTGATACACAATAATTGATTGATGTATCTGAAAGACCTTGTTAGACATGGTACATTTCATAATAATTTTACCGATATTCCAGTATCCTTCTAGGATAATGTCATAGAAATGGCAGCTGCATATCTACGAAAAAGGTAAAAACAAAATTCGGCCCCGAGACTCCATAAAAGTTATGAACAGGGAGAATTCCTAATCTTAAGTATGTTAAGATAAGGGGTTGTCCAACTTACGTGAAAAAGGTTTCAAAGGGATAAGTTTGGGACAAGATTTGATAAGTACATATTTGTGGGACATCCTAAAGTAAGTTTAGGATATATGTTCTATAATCCTACTTAACAAAAGGTGTTTGTTGTGAAACATGCTACCTTCTAAGATAAATATGTTTATCATTAAAGGGAATAGTGGGAGGATAATAGATCTTGAAGAGTTCAAGAACCACAAAATACTATAAGTTAAATAAGAAGAACTTGTAGATGGAACTATTGTACCACAACCGGATCGTAAATCTGGAATATTACCGAAGATACCTAGGAGGTATGGATTCATCATGGATGATGATGATGTGGTACGTATCATAGAAGGTGATGATCCTGTTACATACGATGAGGTAAGAGTTATAGACACTCAGAGAAATGGAATAAAGGAAGCTTCTCAAATGGATTCCTAACGTTCAATGTATTCGTGTCCATGAAATATCCAAATGCCTCTGAAGATTTCTTCTAGATTAATGTGATTGACAAATCGGCGAGGGAAGCATTTTCAGAAACCTGCATGTCTACTTCACTTGAGGCTAATCTAACAAGTGCTAGTACTATGGAAGAACCTACTCATCTTGAATATGATAAGTGGTTGGATGCACCCCAGAGATCAAAACCGTTTCAGCGACAGTTTGAATCTCTAAATGATCAAGATGCATCCACTTCCAAGGCATAACCTTCAATTATAGAACCTCCTGTCCTCGATCTCAAGCCCTTACCAAACCATTTGAGATATGCCTATTTAGGGGATTCATCCACTCGACCAGTTATTATTTATGCATCTTTGGATAAGGCTCAGGAAGAGAGGCTACTTCAAGTGCTCAGACAATATAAAACAGCCTTGGGGTGGTTAATTGCAGATATTAAAAGGATCAGTCCATCTTTCTGCATGCATAAAATCCTACTCGAGGAAGGGTCCAAGCCGTCCATTGAACATCAGAGGCGGTTGAACCCCATTATAAAATAGGTGGTTCAAAAAGAAATTATCAAGTTGCTAGATGTGGGCATTATCTATCCCATCTCAGACAGTACCAAGGTTAGCCCCATTTAATGTGTGCCAAAAAAGGGTGGCATAACAGTAGTGTCCAACGAGAATAACGAGCTTATTCCCACCAGAACGGTTACTGGATGGAGGGTATGCACGGACTACAGGAAGTTGAACAAGTCCACCCGTAAGGATCATTTCCCTCTGCCCTTTATTAATCGGATGCTCGACAGACTCGCAAGGCAAGAATTCAATTATCTCCTTGATGGATATTCTGGCTACAATCAAATTGTTATAGCTCCCAAAGATCAAGAGAAAACTACGTTTACATGCCCCTACGGGACCTTTACCTTCAGGAAAATGTCCTTTGGGTTATGTAACACTCCTGCAACATTCTTGCGTTACATGATGTCCATCTTCTTATATATGGTGGAAAAGACACTAGAGGTCTTCATGGATGATATTTCTGTCTTCGGGAGCTCTTTTGAAAACTGTCTACAAAATCTAACTTCCATCCTAAAAAGATGCGTTGAGATAAAGCTAGTGTTAAATTAGGAGACGTGCCACTTCATGGTAAGAGAGGGCATTATTCTAGGGCACATGGTATCTGCTTGCGATATTGAAATAGACAGAGCCAAAATCGATGTCATTGATAATCTACCACCGCCTACATCAGTGAAAGGGGTAAGAAGTTTTCTGGGACATGCATGTAGGCTTCTACGGATGGTTCATCTAAGACTTTTCAAAAATAACTAAGCCGCTTTGTAGTTATTGGAAAAGGACGTGTCTTTTCTGTTTGACGAAGCTTCCCTAAGAGCGTTTAAATTATTGAAGGAAAGACTCATCTCAGCTCCTATAGTAGTGGCTCCTGACTGAACCTTTCTATTTGAGCTTATGTGCGATGCCAGTGATTTTGCAATTGGGGAAGTGTTGGGCTAAAGGAGGGACAAAGTGTTTCACATAATTTACTATGCCAATAAGACATTGACTGATGCTCAACTTAACTATATGACAACTGAGAAAGAACTTCTGGCAGTGGTTTATGCCTTTGATAAGTTTCGTTCCTATCTTATTGGAACCAAGGTTATCGTGTACACTAACCACTCAGCCATCAAATACCTTATCTTAAAGAAAGATGTAAAGCCTAGGCTAATTAGATGGGTCCTTCTCCTTTAAGAATTCGATTTGGAGATCCGTGATAAAAAAGGGAATGAAAACCAAGTCGCAGATCACTTATTGAGATTGGAAAACCCAACTCATTCGGGAGATGTAGAAACAGATATAAATGACTTCTTCCCAGATGAGTAGCTGTATGTTGTTAAAGGCGTAGCACCATGGTATGTTGACTTCGCAAACTTTATTGCTTGTAATGTGCTACCCCCAAACATGAGCTATCAACAGAGGAAGAAATTCCTAAATGATGCGAAACATTATCTATGGGATGAGCCTTTCCTATTAAAATAGTGTGCATACCAAATTTTGCGAAGATGTCTGCCGGAGGAAGAAATTGAGGGTGTGCTCCATCACTGTCATTCCTCAAACTACGGAGGACATTTTGGTGGTCAAAGAATAGCTGCAAAGGTACTCCAATCTGGTTTCTACTGGCCTATGTTGTTTAAAGATGCTCATCTTTATGTATCACATTGCGATAATTGCCAAAGAGTAGAAACCATTTCCAAAAGGCATGACATGCCTTTGCAGAATATCATAGAAGTGGAACTGTTTGATGTCTAGGGAATAGATTTCATGGACCCATTTCTGTCTTCCTACAATAATCTATTTATCTTAGTCGCGGTAGACTATGTCTCCAAGTGCGTAGAAGCTGTTGCCTTGCCTACAAATGATGCTAAAGTTGTGCTGAATTTTCTAAGATAGAATATATTCACCAGATTTGGCACACCTAGGGCAATAATTAGTGACGAGGGGTCACATTTCTGTAATAAATATTTCGAAGCCCTTCTCGCTAAATATGGGGTGTCCCATAAAATAGCCATTGCCTATCATCCGCAAACAAGTGGCCAAGCGGAGATATCCAACAGGGAGGTCAAGCGCATCCTAGAAAAGATTGTTAACCCGAATAGGAAGGATTGGTCTAAAAAGCTAGATGATACTGCACTGCATACAAGATGCCTATCGGAATGTCTCCGTATAGGCTTGTTTATGGAAAGGCATGTCATCTCCCAGTCTAATTGGAGCATAGCACTTATTGGGCAATTCAAAAGCTCAATTTCGATTTAGATGCAGCAGGTGAACAGAGATTGTTACAACTAAATGAATCAGACGAGTTTTGTCTCCAAGCGTATGAAAATGCTAAGTTATACCAAAGAGAAGACAAAGCGGTGGAATGACAAGAAAATAGTTGAAAGAGATTTCAAACAGGGCCAAAAAGTGCATCTATTTAACTCCCAATTGAAACTATTTCCCGGGAAGTTGATGTCCTGATGGTCGGGACCGTTCACAATTGCCAAGGCGTATCCTCATGGTGCTATTGAGGTCAAAGACCCTAATTTTGACAAAATCTTTAAGGTAATTGGGCAACGCCTGAAACACTAATGGGGCAGCGAGGTCGACCGACAGAACACCTCCATCACATTGGGTGACCCGGTGTAAGGCGGGGGAAAAGTCAAGCCAACAACTTAAAATCAAGCGCTTGGTGGGAGGCAACCCCATCTCAGTATCAAAATATTTTGTTTCTCTTTACTTATGTCTAGTTTACATTACATTTTGTCTCTTTAGTGAGTAACATAGTTTTCTGTATGTTTATTAGTGTAGTATCTTGCCTAATATGCACATATTGTGTCTATAATATTCTAGTATCATGTTTATCTAGTATGTTGTTATTGTGTACATAATAGGTAGAGTTGAGCTTTGTATAAGTTTTTGTTCTAAGTTTTTGTGTAGATTAGTACGATGGCTGATATCTGGATTGAGTTATGCAAGAAAGAAGTCTATCTTGAGGTTATGCAGGGACGGCGCTGCGGTGCCAATATGTAAGCTCGAAACAGCGCTGCAGTGTCAGTATATCAATCGAGCTACTAAAAATATACGCTGCAGCGCCGCTTCACAAAGGAAAATCGGCGCTGCAACACCACTTAACAAAGGGAAACCAGCGCTGCATTGCCATCTTCTAGCCCAACCTACTGCAGTGCCCGATTACAAAGGGATACCAGCGCTGGAGCGCCGTTAGCGCGTCCCAGTTGATTAAAAAGGGCTGATAGGTCTCTTTTTCCCATTTCTTCTTAATCTCTCGAAAGTCTCTCCCTACCCCTCTAAGCCACAAAGAAAAATTTGCATTCTGCCTACCCGGTCTTGCCCCAAATCTCTAACATTCATATTGCGCTTCAACAACATCAAGGGCTAAGGATTCTCACATAGCCATCCATAAATTTTGAGGTAATTGGGTCAGTCAGTTTCTCATTACTCTCTGTGCGTATACCTTTCATAGTACATCTAGTCTTTTTAATCTTGGGTTATCACTGCGTTGGGTTGATATTGGTCGTGCTGCAAGTTATCTTTTGGGGATATTGTGGTTGAGCTAGCATTTAAACTAGTTTCAAAACCCTAGTTTCACGCTACGCACATAAGGTGTTTGTCAAATTGCCTCAAAGAGCGGTTTAGGGCAGTGTGCTTGGTATTGGGAGTTCAACTTGTAAGTGTTTCTAGCGACTACTAAGTTCTTCAATGGCACCGAAAAATCAAAAGTTGACTGTGGGCAGTCCTTCTTCATTCTTGCCACACTGGGATCGCACAAGGTTCATTAGCAAAGAGGTATCAGAAAAGGTCTACACCACTTTGGCTAACAAAAGCTTCGTCCCTGAGAGAGTCCTCAGGCTTGATGCACGACTCGATGGTGAGATGTTCCAAATGATCGCTGATAGGAACTGGACACATTTCACTCGCCAGCCAGTGTCACCCGTCATTGCCTTGGTGAAAGAATTTTATACCAACGCCTCGGCCGAGGGGAGTTTGGTGGTGCTAATAAGGGGAAAAATAGTTTGGTTCAACAAGAGGACCATCAATGATTGTTTTCCAGATGCAAAATTTTGATAGAGATTACCTAGCTGACGTGGTGCGTAGCTACGATGCAGATGACATAGTGAGAAGGTTATATAAACCCGGCACCACATGGAAGATAAACCAATACACGGACGAGAAATCCAGCTTTGCCCATACCGAGCTATCGCGCTATTGGAAAGCATGGTATAGCTTCATCTGCCATAACCTGATACCAACCAGGCATGTCAGCGATGTGACTAGAGAAAGGGTAGTGCTGCTATTCGCCATAGTTATCGGGATGAACATTGATTTAGGCAACCTTATTCAAGAGTCGATCCTAAAGGCTCTGCGCGGCAGCACTTTGAGAGGTCTATCGCATCCTTTGGCCATCACCTTCTTGTGCCAGATAGCAGCGGTACCCGTGGCCACAGACGAAATACTCCTTCCTCCCCTGGCAATTATAGATCACACCACTATCACTCAATACCAAGTCTGGGAGGGTGTAGAGTCTCATCCCTGTGGTGAGGGCTTCGTGCCTGCTACTCAGCGCCCGCCTCCTTCTTCTGATGTCGGAACATCTGCACCGCCCATACAGCTAGGTCCTTCTGTTTCGGATCAATTGGCAGAGATATTAGCATCCATGAACCTCCTGTACCAGAAGGTTGATAGGCAAGGTAGGAGGATCAATGCAGCGGTTCAACGGTAAGACCTTTTCATGCAATATCACGCAGAGTTTGCCAATACAGTGGTGAGCATCTATGTTACATCTCGGGGCGACGAAGCAGACTCGATGATATTCCAGTTCCTGGTGCCTCCAGCTTGGCAACCATCGTCGACCGTGGATGCTAAAGACGATGATGATTCTGAGTGACAAGACCTCAAGGAAGCCCTCTTGATTTGATTTTTATATGCTTAGCAATGAGGGTATTGTTCATCTTCAGTCTGGGGGTGTTTTATTTATTTTATTTCTATCTATTGCCCTGATAGGTTGCCATCTTAATATTGTGTTTATGTTTTATCAGTATTGTAGTGCAGTCATATGTATGAACTGCTATTGTCATCTTTTGGGATATCATAGACGCAAACTCATGTTTAATGTTTTATTATGTTTGGATGCATGAACAGGCTTATGTTTACTGTTTTAATATATTTTGGATGCATAAATAGATTTTGATTATTCTATGGCTTTACTTAGCCATCTTTTGGGATTTGCATAGATTGGTATAGTTGATGCCATGTTTTGGCTTTACCCTTCTTTGAGCTGGTATTAGTGCAAGGGTATACTTTAACTCTTAGTTTCATATGCTATGGTTTTTGTTCTACCCTGTTGCCCTTTCTTTAACTGTTGATATGCTGGGCAAGGGTTTTATAGATTATAATTTTTTATTATGGCTAATGATAAGAGCTAAGTGATTATGTTTATTTCTTAGAGTTATGTCAAGCATGTGTGGGTGAGGGGTGAGTTCAGTTGATAAGTTGAGATTGTTATTGAACTGTTCTTTTTAGCGAGCATCGACCAACTGTATTAACTAGTTATATGTTTGTGATAGTTTGTGTGGTCATTATTTTGAAAACATGTCCACTCCGTTTAACTTACATGATTACAAGGTAATAAAAGACTTAAACACTTATACAGTGTCGGATCTTGAGTTCTGGCATGTTTTCATATAAAAAAAATATAGTTGACTAAGTTTGATTATGTGGCCTTTGTTGCTTGAGTTATTAGATTCATAGGGGTGTTCTACACCTAGTGCCCTAAAGTCATCTAGCTTAGGAGTCATTGATCAAAAGCTCATTAATGGGTAGCTCTGAATAGCCTAAGATAATTAAGCATTGCACTGTCTTCCTAAGGTTTTATTTGTTAAAAATATATTGAAAAAGTCTACTTTGGCTTGTGTTGATTACGTGGCCTTTGTTGCTCGAGTTATTAGATTCTTGGGGGTGTTCTATACCTAGTGCCTTAAAGCCTTCTGGCTTGGGAGTCATTGATCAAAAACATATTCATGAGTAGCTCTAAATAGCCTAAGGTAATTTAGCACTGTCCAAGTTAGATTTTAATGTCTTTATGCTAGTGCCTTTGATCCTTTCTTGCATTTACATCTTGTTCTTAATTCTTGTTGATTGCTTGAGTTACAGTGTTAGCATGTTGGTTATTATAGTCGATCGTGTGAACTTATATTGGCTATGATTAGTTAGGATGATTGGCCTGCACAAACACACATAGAATGGACCAAATACAGTTTTACACTTAAAAATTGACATTGAACCCTCATTCGTATCTGTGTTTGTCCTATTCTTTGAGAGTGAGTATAATTTTGCTTAGAAGCCATGATGCTAGTATATAGTATTAGATTTCATTAGCGTCTTACACTACCGTGGATGTGATTATTCAGATAGTTTACTTGAGGGCAAGCAAAGGCTTAAGTTTGGGGGTATTTGATGAGTGAGATTTATACCCGCGAATAGGATCCTCTATGGAGGCTGCCTGTTCTTCGTTATCTATATACCTTTTATATTATTTTGTTATTATTTTGCTTCATCTTTGTGTTGTAAGGCTTATTAGGTCATTTCCAGCTTTGCAGGGGCATAAAGGTCATTTTATCCATACCGGCGCTGCAGCACCATCACCTGACCACTTGTGCCAGCATCTCAGTGCTGTAGCGCCCCAATTCCTTTGTAAACTGGCACTGCAGTGCCATCTCCAGTCTTTTTATGATAACACGGCGCTGCAGCGTCGTTCCAAGGCTTAATCTTGGCGCTGCAGCGCCAGCTCCGGTGCCCAGGCAGAGATTAGGTCTTAATGACCTAAAAAACTAAGGATTTAAGATCTCATCATTAAGCAGCAGCCTCCAACTTCTCTGGAGCATAGATTAGGTTTATTGGGGAGTTTCCTAGCTTAGAAGAGGTAGAAGTTTATCTTCAAGAAGGAAAATTTCGTTGCATCCTTCATAGCTCGGCATCCACACAGAGAAGAGAAGACTTGGAGCCAGAAAACTTCATAAAAATAGTTTTTTTTATCCAAATCTTTCATTCATTAGTGTATTATTGAGCATGTTGAACACTTTGAAAGTGTGTATTAGTACCATAGTTATGAACTAATTCCATTTCTGGGATTGCAATGTAACCTATTATTTAGCTTAATAAACTTTCTCTCCTATTTATATTAATGAATCATTTTGGAATGTGTTGTTGTATTTCATGCTTATTCTTTGATTGCTTGACAAAGAAATTGATATAAATATTAATGGATATTAATATCTAACCCTAAAATACAAGAACACTTGTTATGACCATGCCTATGGGAATGTGTGCATAATTTGCATAATAGGATATATATATATATATATATATATATATATATATATATATATATATATATATATATATATTTGCCTTGTGTAGCAAGTGAGATTAAGCTTAATGACCCTAGTCTAGTTATTTTCACCATAGAATTATTGTGATTGATGAGTGGGATTTATACCCGCGAATCGGATCCTTTACTGCTTAAATAGTTGCTTGATCTTCATAGATTTTATATAGTTTTTGTATGATTATAGTATTATTTTGCTTAACCAATGTGTTGTAGAGCTTAATAGGTCTTTTCCAGCTTTTAGGGGGCAAAATGGCCAATTTCCCTACACTAGCGTTGTAGCGCCAACGCCAGGCTTAAACCTGGCGCTGCAGCGTCCCAACCCGGTCAACTGTGACATCAGCATGGCGCTGCAACTCCACAGTTCCTTCATGAACTCACGCCGCAGCGCGACCTCCAGTGTTTTTGATGTTGACGTGGCATTGCAGCGCCACCCTAAGTCCTACTCCTCGCGTCTCAGTGCGCCCTTCAGTGTCTAGATAGTGAAGAGTTTGGTTTTGACCTAGCTTGAAGGGCCAAGTGATATATATATATATATATATATATATATATATATATATATATATATATATATATATATATATATATGTATATGTAAAGCAAGCCTCCTCAAACATAATCAGTTATCTCCCCCTCTAGGATATTCTCTCTCTCCTCTTTTGTAATTTCTCTCTCTATCTTTTAGGTAATGTCTATAAATATAGATTAGGTAGTTTAGGGAGAAGTTTGGGATTCCTTGGAGCAACAAGAGCAGTGAGCAATACGGATTGAAAAGCTTGAAAGGAGTGGAATTCTTGGAGACTGAAAAGCTTTGACAGAGTTTATTCTTAAACATTTGTTTCCTTGGATTTTGTAATCCATAAATGTTATCTTTATTGCTACTTATATTTTGTTCAAGAGCTATGAACTAAGTATTAGCTCTAAGGTTATGTAACAACCCGATATTTTCTACATAAATAAATAAGAAATTTTGCGTATAATTTTTTTTATTTATTTAAGGATGAGGATTTGTACAAGATAATGTGTATGTGTATCTACGTGGTAAATAAAAATATATTTATTACATAAATATTTACAAATAATTTTATTTTAGAATTATTGATTATTATAAAGTACATTCTTATAATAATTAATTTTATAGTAGAAATATTTTTATTAATTATTTTCCATAAAAATATAATCATATATTATTTAAATAATATATGAAGTGATTTTTAGAATAATTATAATAATTATTTTATTATATGAATTTTAGTACATGCTATTAAGTTAATTATTTTACCTTAATTATTAAGGTTAAATAGGAAGAATAAATCAGATATGGAATCCAAGTCCTAATTTTGGATTATTGTCAAGGTATAAGAATAATAATATAATATTAATTATATTTTAATTTTCAGTGTTATAAATATGTACTGTATATACGTATTGATGATGATTGGTCAATTATGGTGTTTAATTTTAAAACCCTAATATTAATTTGTTAAACCCTAATTTTACTAGGGGAAACCCTAATTTGAAAATCAACTGTGAGTTTAAGACTGTTATAATGGTGTTATATGTTTTATGATGTGATTTGATTAATTAGGTAAACCCTAATTATAATCTAGAAACCCTAAATAATTTTTGAAAATGAGGAACCCTAATTTGAAATTTAAATTAGAGTTCGAAATTGGTTATAATTGTGTTAATGTGATTAATAAGCAAGTTTTATAATTTCAATTTCAAATTTTGGAAACACTAAAATTTTAAACCCTAATTTGATAATTAGAAAAAAAAACATAATTATAATCGATAACCCTAATTATCAAAATCTTAAACCCTAATTGCTATTTTAGCAAGGTTAATGATAATTATATGATCTAAACCCTAATGTTATTGTATAAGGTAATTAGATAATTAATCATAATTAGGAAACCCTAATTTTAAAATTTTAGAAACTAAAATTTAATTAATTTTTATTTGATTTTATTTATTTTTGTGCAAACTCTAATTGCTAAATTTTACATTTTTGTGCTAAACCCTAAGGGTCAAACCCTAAGGGTTTGCCAAGTTCCATTTTGCCCTTAAAAATCCAAACCAAATGACCATTATACCCCTAAATGCATTATTTTGGCTAACATGTAGGTTTTGACAATAGGATGGGTTGGTGACCAACTTGTTTGACAAATGTGACTTAGAAACACTGAACTCAGTCACTCAATCAGCCATTACATTGCATCTAGCATTATATAATAGATTGGAGAGAAAGAAAAAAGTCATTTTGTTCACTTATTTTGTCCAACACCCAAACCTTCTCTCTCAAGCTCCAAACCTCCGAAAATATAAGCTATATCAGTCCCAACTCAAAGCCCCACGATCAACCATAACATAACAGAAGCCAGAAATCAAAAGATTGATCATCAAGGTATAAAAACCCTAGCTATAATCTGTCCAAAAATAGGATGTTTGATGTTGTTTTGTTTGTGTTAAATATGTTATATGAGGTGTCTAATGATGATCTGAGTTACTAGATGTTAGATCCATAACATCTAGATGCTCAGATTTGAAGATTTGCAAAATCTGGAAAAAATTTATTTTGTGGTCTGACATCAAATGTCAGAGGCTTTAACTCTCAACCTGTTTATACTTTTTGTGTTTTGATGGTTTATACTGGTAGCTTGTAATGTGGTCTTTAATTTACAAAAAAGAATATAAGTCATTTGAAGTCTGGATTTATTGTTATTAACGGTCAAAGGCTGTTGACCGACATTGACCGGGCATTTTCTGGGCAGCCCAGAAAGCCAAGAACCGCCTCTGACAAGTTTTTTAAGCGTTCAGATCTGTCATGTTATTGTTGATCTGTGTTTATGGATGTATCTAAGTTATACTATGTTGCTTGTACTATATTCTGATGCCTTAATATCACATATATAGTAAATAGGTTGAAATTTATGGCCGGTCAAACTAGTGAAGCCGATCATGTTTTCTGTTTTCTGGGTAACCCAGAAAACGTAAGAACATGACGACTGACATAGTTTGACCAGATTTGATCTCGCGGGTTTGATGTTGTTGTTATGATTTTATGTAATAGATCTACTCTCTTGCATGCTAGCTACAATATAGGACTCTTAAATCACTAAAATATTGCACGGATTTCAAGTTGTGGAAGCCCAAAAGTGTATGCTCGAACTGTTCTTCATTTCTAGGTAACCCAGAAATGAAGAACAACCTCTGACAACACTTTTGGAGGCTCAGATCTCCTTGGTTATAGGTGTTATGATTATTTTTGTTGTTGTGTCATGTATACGTGCACTAGTACTACAAGATCTAGTTCATAGTTAGTCCAGAAACACTTTGTGTGATGAAAGATTCGTGGTCAAACATACCAACTCGGTTACTGACTTGATTTCTGGGTTTTGCTTGAAGAACACCAAGAACACCTATAGCGACGGTTCTGTCGCTATAGGTGGTCTTTAGCGACAGATATTATTTATTTCTCCTGAAATTAATTAATAAATAGAGAAAAATAGTTTTTAATTATTAAAAATACAAAATAAATTATTAAAAATTATTTTAAATTCTGAAAATTAGTTTTAAATTATTTTAAATATATTTCATAAATATTTAATATTTTAGAAATATTAAAAGTATTTAATTTATTTAATTATAATATTAAATAAATTATTTAAAAATGATTTTAATATTGGAAAAATCATTAAAAATTATATTATGATATAAGAAAATATTTTAAGTTATTTTTAATGACTTTTAATATTTTGTGATAAATTTTATTAATAAATTGATATTAATGGTAATTAATTTATTTACTAAATGAATTAAATAAATTAATTAAAAATAATTTTATATCATTTTAAATAATAATAAGGTATTTAAAAATATTTTAAGTTATAAAACATAACTTTTAATATTTAAAGATAAATTTTATTAATTAATTATTATTAATGATATTAAAGTTATTTAATAATTATATTAAATAAGTTAGTTTAAAAATGATTTTAATATTATAATAATCATTTTAAATGAAAATAAAGTGTTTAAAGATATTTTATGTTATAAAACATAACTTTTAATATTTAAAGAATAATTTCATTAATAATTTAATATTAATGATTATTAAGTTATTATTAATGATATTAAATTTATTTAATAATTATATTAAATAAATAGTTTATAAATGGTTTTATTAATTTAAAAAATCATGTAAAAGGGATATAAATGAATTAAAAATATTTTAAGTTATACTTAATGACTTTTAATATTTTGATAAATAAAACATTAATACTTTAATATTAATGATAATTATTTAAAAATGATTTTAAATGGTGTAAAAATCATTTAAGGGTAATATTAATGTTTTAAAAATATTTTGAGTTATTATAAATAACTTTAACATTTTGAAAATAATTTCATTAATAGTTTAATATTATTTAAATATTAATGATAATAGAATTGTTTAATATTTAAATTATTTATTAATGATTCCGATGTTTGAAAATTCATGATAAATCATAATAAATGTTTTAAAATTATTATAAGTCATTTAAAAATAATATGACTGATACGTACGGATATTGAGTTACAGAAAAGAGTCTTAGACTCGATAATTACCCGATAAAGCTGTAGGTAGACCGACATATTTCAGAAATTGATCTGGACTTAGATAATGTGATTAGATATGTGATTATTTGTGATTCAATGGTTGTTAAATCTATGTGCCAATGTGATTAGGGTATATGCTGACTGCAATAAGCAGTGTTATGTGTTATAGTATGTTGTTCTAATAGAACGAACGCTCTTATTAATGATCGGTATTGAGATAAGCGATATATCTAAATTACAAGTTGTAAGCAGCGCTTCAGGTAAGTATCTAACCTTTGCATTTTCTTTATGCAATGGACATGAGTAAGAATGTTTCTAAATTATATTATTACTGTACAGATTATTAACTTTATATTATATAAGCTCATTGATTATCAACATGTTAGTATATAGTAACTCAGATATATATATATATTCTGCTCGTTAATTTCTAGAAATGGTTAAACAAGTGTCCCCACTTGGATAATCATTGTATTTAATCACATGTTGATACACCTTTGTCAATTACCCGTATATATATATGTTGAATTATAGATTATTGTTGAACAAGATAAAATCTTTGATTTGGAACCCAGACAAGTATGAACATCCCTATACGGGAAAACTTTTATGCGCCCAAGGCGGACAGAGTGAACGATACCCTTGTTCTTGCATGTAGTATTGATCAATGCAGGGTACAACGGGCTGATCACCCCCCGTGCCCGTAAGTTATGACGGTTTGCAAATGAATTTCTATTTAACCTTTTTAAAAATAAAAACAATGTTCATGGCATGCCACCTAAACCCTATTGATAGTCATTACGTAGTTTCAAAAATTTGGTATAGAATTGATATATTATTATCATTGATACAGATTACTTCACAACTATTGAATCGTTGTAGAAGGGTGGTATAAAGAAAACATTTAAATCCTTTCAGCTTATATATATAATTGCTATTACTTGCTGGGCACTCAAATGCTCATCCTTGCTTAAATTTAAATGTTTTCAGAAGTGCGAACGACCAGAGAGCTCTGCTAAGAACAAAGGAAAAGGGAAGGTTACTGAATGAACGAATTACTATGTTATGTAATATTTTGATATTATTATTAAGACAATGTTATATATTATATATCATGGGTTTTAATGAATGTTTAAAGGTTACGTACTTGGGATTCAGACTCTGATAATTATGTAAATTAAGTTTGACTTTTATATTATTGTTATTATTATTAGTATTATTCCGCTCATAGAAATGGTATCGTGAAGCACCGAGTTCGGGTTTTAAGTACCCGGATTTGGGGGGCTTTACAGGTTGGTATCAAAGCTATAAGCATGAATTTACGAAGAGCCCCGAGCCTCTCGCTGGTGACTTCCTTGTGTAGAATGCACCGAAGCCAGACTCTCCGTAGGGGACGCCGATTCAGTCGGTGGCAAGCTGATAGGTACCCTTGTAAGGTGCTATGGTTGGAAGGACCATGAAAGTTACAGGTTGGTATTAGAGCTTGGGGTTAAAAACCTTAGGTGGGTTAGACCTTAGGCTATAACCTTAGAACAGAGGAAAACGTTGAAAATATAAATAACTCATATAGAGTTTAAAAAGGAGATGAATTGAATAAATTCATCGTCAAACAAAATAAAAGATATCTTATATAAAACTCTTGTTTGCTGTGTGTATATACTATATGCCCATCAGGATAATTTATGTGTGTAGATGTCTGGTGGAAAAGGCTTGTTATATGCATATAGCATGAAGAAGAATCAAACCCATACACCCGAGCTAATATCGAAGCCAATAGCTGAAATAAAGGCTCACGATGAAAATAACTCAGACGCTGTGGTTATCGTAGAAAATGTCGTACAAGATCCGGAGATGGTGGAGTTGATAGATAGTGATTCGGACACTAAAGTTGAAGCTGACCAAGCATCAACGGAGGTGCAGGATCTGAGGAACAAGGTTTCTTCTCTGGAAAGGCTGTGGGAAATAGAAAAGTTATTGAACTGTCAGTTGCGTCAGGCGTTAATAAAAATAATGGAAGAACAAGATAAGCTTAAAATCCAAATTGATCAGATGGGAGCCACAAGCAACACTTCGTGTGCAGCTCCAAGCAAGAAGGGGAAAATAAAGATAGAGGAGCATGACTTAGGAAAACCTGATAAGAAGAGAGGGAAAAGAATATGTTACATTTGCGGACATGAGAGACATACCTCTCATAATTGTCCCGACTTTAAACTAGGAGCATGTTTTATATGTGGGATGGAAGGTCATTGAGCGAAAGGTTTTCCAAGGAAGAGGTGTAATAAATAGGCAGTATAGGTTTTATTGTGTAGGTGTGTTTAATGTAATATATATATATATATATATATATATATATATATATATATATATATGATAAGTATGTCTGTGTAATGTAATGTTTTCAACTTTCGTATTAAGTTAAGATTGTAAATCCCGACTTTTGTAGTCACAAAGGGATGAATGATGTTTAAAGCATTATGTGCTATGCTATGTAAAATATTCGTTGAATGAATATGAATCTAAGTTTGAGAAATAAAACAGGTTTAGAATATTAAAATTATATGATAAGGTTTAGAATGTAAGTTAAATTTATGATTTTATTTAATTAGATAATGCCGCCAAGACGTCGAACTCGAAATCAAAGGGCAGAAGAATCTGTCAACAATGTTGAAGGGCAACAACAAGCAAACTCGATGCAGAACTTCGCAAATATGATAGCTCAGGCTATGTAACAGGGAATACTAGTCGCTGAAAATTAGCTGGATAATCGCTTGGTGAATTTTAAAGATTTTAAGGCTGTAGAACCGCCGGAATTCAAAGGTACCACTGACCTTGTTGAAGCCCAAACTTGGGTCAAAGAGATTGAGAAGGCATTCATAATAGCTAGGGTAGCTGAGAGGCAAAAGACCGCTTTTGCCACCTACATAATGAAGGGTGAAGCAAACTTTTGGTGGGAGGTGAATCAGGCGAGGGAAGGAGAAGGCGTAGTTACTTGGGATAGGTTAAAATTTTGTTTTTCGAAAATTGTTTTTCACCTAGTATGCAGGCGAGAATGGAGGTAAAATTTTTAGAATTGAAGTAGGAGAATATGACGGTGTCTGAATACGCCGCCAAATTTAATGAGTTAGCTAGGTTTGCCCCGCATCAAGTTGATACGGAGGCTAGAAAGGCGAGGAGGTTTGAGTTGGGATTGAAACCCTGGCTCTACAACAAGGTGGCGATGTTACAGATTCCTACATTTGTAGCACTCATGGAGAAGGAGATTATAGCTGAGGAGGGAAGTGAGGCCATGAGCCTCTACAACAAGGAGAGAAAGAACAAATGCAAGGTAGAAGGAGTAGGGAAGGTAGGAATGAATAGTGGTAGCAGGAGTGGAGACGACAAGAGAAAGGTGAGCAGTTTTGGAAGTGTACAGATAAAGCAAGAAGGTGTTAAGAAGAAGGTGGTGCAGTGCAAGACTTATGGAAAGAACCACTCTGGGGAATGTCTGAAGGGGAAGTTCGTGTGCTACAAGTGCGGGCAGGAGGGCCATATCTCTCCCAACTGCCCTAATCCGAGAATGAATAGTGGATGTTTTCTATGCGGATCGACTGAGCACAAGGTGAAAGATTGTCCGAAGAGGAGGACAAAGGCAGGTAGTGTGAACACAGGCACTAGAAGTGGAACTTTAGCAATCACCGGACCGAATTCGTCAAACAAACCAACAAAATCAACAGCAAGGGTCTACAACATAACAGTTCAGGATACGGCAGCAGCTGGCACTAGAACTCCAGGTATTATTCGTATGCCTTTTATTTTCTTATGCATGATTTTCCTATATATAGTAAATTATTTTATAAAGAAATTTTGAGGAGGAATTTGAGTTCTTTTAGAAACCAATTTTTCCGTTTAATCAGAAAGACAAGCTTTATGTGAATAGTTAAAGATCAGTTCGATCAACGTTGATCAAGATATACTTGCGATGATTGTGTATGCTATGTAACCGTGTATGTATAGGTTTTTAAACGGTGATTCCGGGGACAGAATCTTTATAAGGGAGGGTGAATGTAACAACTTGATATTTTGGTACATAAATAAATAAGAAATTTTGCGTATAAGTTTTTTTTTTATTTAAGGATGAGGATTTGTACAAGATAATGTGTATGTGTATTTATGTGGTAAATAAAAATATATTTATTACATAAATATTTACAAATAATTTTATTTTAGAATTATTGATTATTATAAAGTACATTCTTATAATAATTAATTTTATAGTAGAAATATTTTTATTAATTATTTTCCATAAAAATATAATCATATATTATTTAAATAATATATGAAGTGATTTTTAGAATAATTATAATAATTATTTTATTATATGAATTTTAGTACAGGCTATTAAGTTAATTATTTTACCTTAATTATTAAGGTTAAATAGGAAGAATAAATCAGATATGGAATCCAAGTCCTAATTTTGGATTATTTCAAGGTATAAGAATAATAATATAATATTAATTATATTTTAATTTTCAGTGTTATAAATATGTACTGTATGTACGTATTGATGATGATTGGTCAATTATGGTGTTTAATTTTAAAACCCTAATATTAATTGGTTAAACCCTAATTTTACTAGGGGAAACCCTAATTTGAAAATCAACTGTGAGTTTAAGACTGTTATAACGGTGTTATATGTTTTATGATGTGATTTGATTAATTAGGTAAACCCTAATTATAATCTAGAAACCCTAAATAATTTTTGGAAATTAGGAACCCTAATTTGAAATTTAAATTAGAGTTCGAGATTGGTTGTAATTGTGTTAATGTGATTAATTAGCAAGTTTTATAATTTCAATTGCAAATTTTGTAAACCCTAAAATTTTAAACCCTAATTTGATAATTAGAAAAAAAACCTAATTATAATCGGTAACCCTAATTATCAAAATCTTAAACCTTAATTGCTATTTTAGCAAGGTTAATGATAATTATATGATCTAAACCCTAATGTTACTGTATAAGGTAATTAGATAATTAATCATAATTAGGAAACCCTAATTTTAAAATTTTAGAAACTAAAATTTAATTAATTTTTATTTGATTTTATTTATTTTTGTGCAAACTCTAATTGCTAAATCCTACATTTTTGTGCTAAACCTTAGGGTTAACCCTAAGGGTCAAACCCTAAGGGTTTGCCAAGTTCCATTTTGCTCTTAAAAATCCAGACCAAATGACCATTATACCGCTAAATGCATTATTTTGGCTAACATGTAGGTTTTGACAATAGGATGGGTTGGTGACCAACTTGTTTGACAAATGTGACTTAGAAACATTGAACTCAGCCACTCAATCAGCCATTACATTGGATCTAGCATTATATAATAGATTGGAGAGAAAGAAAAAATATCATTTTGTTCACTTATTTTGTCCAACACCCAAACCTTCTCTCTCAAGCTCCAAACCTCCGAAAATATAATCTATATCAGTACCAAATCAAAGCCCCATGATCAACCATAACATAACAGAAGCCAGAAATCAAAAGATTGATCATCAAGGTATAAAAACCCTAGCTATAATTTGTCCAAAAATTGGATGTTTGATGTTGTTTTGTTTGTGTTAAATATGTTATATGAGGTGTCTAATGATAATCTGGGTTGCTAGATGTTAGATCCATAACATCTAGAGGCTCGGATTTGAAGATTTGCAAAATTTGGAAAAAAATTATTTTGTGGTCTGACATCAAATCTCAGTTTGTTTATACTTTTTGTGTTTTGATGGTTTATACTGGTAGCCTGTAATGTGGTCTTTAATTTACAAAAAGAATAGAAGTCATTTGATGTCTAGATTTGTTGTTATTAACGGTCAAAGGCCGTTGACCGGCATTGACCGGGCATTTTCTGGGCAGCCTAGAAAGCCAAGAACCGCCTCTAACAAGTTTTTTAAGCGTTCAGATCTGTCATGTTATTGTTGATCTGTGTTTATGGATGTATCTAAGTTATACTATGTTGCTTGTACTATATTCTCATGCCTTAATATCACATATATAGTAAATAGGTTGAAATTTCTGGCCGGTCAAACTAGTGAAGCCGATCATGTTTTCTGTTTTCTGGGTAACCCAGAAAACGTAAGAACATGACGACTGACATAGTTTGACCAGATTTGATCTCACGGTTTTGATGTCGTTGTTATGATTTTATATAATAGATCTACTCTCTTGTATGCTAGCTACAATATAGGACTCTTAAATCACTAAAATATTGCACAGATTTCAAGTTGTGGAAGCCCAAAAATGTATGCTCAAACTGTTCTTCATTTCTAGGTAACCCAGAAATGAAGAACAGCTTCTGACAACACTTTTGGAGGCTCAGATCTCCTTGGTTATAGGTGTTATGATTATTTTTGTTGTTGTGTCATGTATACGTGCACTAGTACTACAAGATCTAGTTCATAGTTAGTCCAAAAACACTTTGTGTGATGAAAGATTCGTGGTCAAACATACCAACTCGGTTACTGACTTGATTTCTGGGTTTTACTTGAAGAACACCAAGAACACCTATAGCGACGGTTCTGTCGCTATAGGTGGTCTTTAGCGACATATATTATTTATTTCTCCGAAAATTAATTAATAAATAGAAAAAAATAGTTTTTAATTATTAAAAATACAAAATAAATTATTAAAAATTATTTTAAATTCTAAAAATTAGTTTTTAATTATTTTAAATATATTTCATAAATATTTAATATTTTTGAAATATTAAAAGTATTTAATTTATTTAATTATAATAATAAATAAATTATTTAAAAATGATTTTAATATTAAAAAAATCATTAAAAATTATATTATGATATAAGAAAATATTTTAAGTTATTTTTAATGACTTTTAATATTTTGTGATAAATTTTATTAATAAATTGATGTTAATGGTAATTAATTTATTTACTAAATGAATTAAATAAATTAATTAAAAATAATTTTATATCATTTTAAATAATAATAAGGTATTTAAAAATATTTTAAGTTATAAAATATAACTTTTAATAATTAAAGATAAATTTCATTAGTTAATTATTATTAATGATATTAAAGTTATTTAATAATTATATTAAATAAGTTAGTTTAAAAATGATTTTAATATTATAATAATCGTTTTAAATGAAAATAAAGTGTTTAAAGATATTTTAAGTTATAAAACATAACTTTTAATATTTAAAGAATAATTTTATTAATAATTTAATATTAATGATTATTAAGTTATTATTAATGATATTAAATTTATTTAATAATTATATTAAATAAATAGTTTATAAATGGTTTTATTAATTTAAAAAATCATGTAAAAGGGATATAAATGAATTAAAAATATTTTAAGTTATATTTAATGACTTTTAATATTTTGATAAATAAAACATTAATACTTTAATATTAATGATAATTATTTAAAAATGATTTTAAATGTTGTAAAAATCATTTAAGGGTAATATTAATGTTTTAAAAATATTTTGAGTTATTATAAATAACTTTAACATTTTGGAAATAATTTCATTAATAGTTTAATATTAATTAAATATTAATGATAATAGAATTATTTAATATTTAAATCATTTAATAATGATTCCGATGTTTAAAAATTCATGATAAATCATAATAAATATTTTAAAATTATTATAAGTCATTTAAAAATAATATGACTGATACGTACGGATATTGAGTTACAGAAAAGAGTCTTAGACTCGATAATTACCCGATAAAGCTGTAGGTAGACTGACATATTTCAGAAATTGATCTGGACTTAGATAATGTGATTAGATATGTGATTATTTGTGATTCAATAGTTGTTAAATCTATGTGCCAATGTGATTAGGGTATGTGCTGACTGCAATAAGCAGTGTTATGTGTTATAGTATGTTGTTCTAATAGAACGAACGATCTTATTAATGATAGGTCGTGAGATAAGCGATATATCTAAATTACAAGTTGTAAGCAGTGCTTCAGGCAAGTATCTAACATTTGCATTTTCTTTATGCAATGGACATGAGTAAGAATATTTCTAAATTATATTATTACTGTACAAATTATTAACCTTATATTATATAAGCTCATTGATTATCAACATGTTAGTATATGATAACTCAGATATATATATATATATATATATATATATATATATATATATATATATATATATATATATTTTGTTCGTTAATTTTTAGAAATGGTTAAACAAGTGTCCCCACTTGGGTAATCATTGTATTTAATCACATGTTGATACACCTTTGTCAATTACCCGTATATATATATATATATATATATATATATATATATATATATATATATATATATATATATATATGTTGAATTATAGATTATTGTTGAACAAGATAAAATCTTTGATTTGGAACCCAAACAAGTATGAACATCCCTACACGGGAAAACTTTTATGCGCCCAAGGCGGACAGAGTGAACGATACCCTCGTTCTTGCATGTAGTATTGATCAATGCAGGGTACAACGGGCTGATCACCCCCCGTGCCCGTAAGTTATGACGGTTTGCAAATGAATTTCTATTTAACCTTTTTAAAAATAAAAACAATGTTCATGGCATGCCACCTAAACCCTATTGATAGTCATTACGTAGTTTCAAAAATTTGGTATAGAATTGATATATTATTATCATTGATACAGATTACTTCACAACTATTGAATCGTTGTAGAAGGGTGGTATAAAGAAAACATTTAAATCCTTTCAGCTTATATATATAATTGCTATTACTTGCTGGGCACTCAAATGCTCATCCTTGCTTAAATTTAAATGTTTTCAGAAGTGCGAACGACCAGAGAGCTCTGCTAAGAATAAAGGAAAAGGGAAGGTTGTTGAATGAACGAATTACTATGTTATGTAATAGTTTGATATTATTATTAAGACAATGTTATATATTATATATCATGGGTTTTAATGAATGTTTAAATGTTACGTACTTGGGATTTAGACTCTGATAATTATGTAAATTAAGTTTGACTTTTATATTATTGTTATTATTATTAGTATTATTCCGCTCATAGAAATGGTATCGTGAAGCACCGAGTTCGGGTTTCAAGTACGCAGATTTGGGGGCTTTACAGGTTATAATGGAACCCTTTGTTAATTTGAATTGATTGTCCTATCTCTTTGGTTGGCACCATATGGTTTGGTTTAAAATATTCATGCTTAATGATTCTTGCTAAGACATTAGTGATGATTTTAGTAATCTACATGATGTTGAAAGTGGGATTATAGATTTACACCATAATATACTGACATGTTATTATGAGTTATCGATTTGTTTCAACTGCATAAGTTATGTGTAGAATAAACATATATCTATGCACCACGTGTGACCTAATTAAGAACTTATGCTTAAATCCTTGTTATGGTTAATTCACATAGATGCGTGTAGGATTATCACCTATATTGGATGTTCTTTTCTGTTTTATTCCCTATCGGGTGGATCTAGAGATGATATGTTTGTACATACCTCGACGGAGGTGTATGAGCACTTTTATGTTCTCGGTCGACAAACTGTCGTGACCATTAAGACCAAAGAGAGAAGGGTAGGAAGTTTGATGAAGCATATCACACCAGGTGTTTTGCAAAATGCATGTGTGGGGTGAAGTTATGACCTTAGCTTGTCGCACCTTAGATACCATTCGTTATCCATTTTCTTGATTTGATAATTAGATTTAACTAGATTAATCACACTTCTATTAGTTTGCTGTTCGAATAAGACTTAAGCGATACAAAGTTGGTATTTGGTAAATATTAGTGATAGTTCCTTGTGGGTATGACCTTTCCTTATCACTGTACTACTTGTTAGACCGCGTATACTTGCGCGTGTTTAGTGATCGGTTTTCCAACCAACAAGTTTTTGGCACCGTTGTCGGGGAACTATTATTCTAATATTGTCCAATATTGATTTCAATCAATTTAGTCTTAATTTGAACATATATATATATATATATATATATATATATGTCTTGTATTTGTCTGATCTTCCTTTTTGTGTGTTTAAATTTACAGGTTATGGATGATCATTGTTATTAATGGCCTTATGAGAGGACGACACAACCAAGATCAGAAGAAGGACTTCAACGATTGCAAGATCAAATTGCAAATCTCTTGAGGTTTTTTGACAATCTTGAGTGTCAGTCCACTCAGAATGCCTACTATTAGGAACGAGCTGACATTGAACCGATTTACTATCATCCAAACTATCAGGGTTATCAAAACTCTTGGGACTACAGTCAAGAGCAGTATCATGATCTGAATTACTCCTATCCGAATCAACTTGAATATCAATCTCCGCCGCAATATGAGGTGACGTCTCGACCCAATGAGAGCTTTTCTGAATACTCAACACAAGAAGAAGATAAAAGGCTTGCAGAGCTCCTCAAAAAATTTATAGAGAGAAATGAGGTTCGAATGGTGAACCACGATGCCTTATTGAAGAGCCTCGAAAGTCAGTTGGGCCAACTCATCAATGCCATCACAAATCCACTGCAATGCAATCTACTGGTCATAATTGATTTCAACGATGAAGAAGTAGAGCATTGCACGGTGGATACGCAAGGAGAAGGCGATGAGTCTCACACAGTTGTTGAGGGAGATGTCAAAGTGCAAACTGATCAACCTGTGGAGTCTGAAGTAAGAGAAGAGCAGATCAAGAGTGGTTGTATTGCCAATAATAGTGAAAAGTTGGAAACCACGCTCATGGTTATAGAAACCCTAGAGGTCCCACTAGTGCACAAAGAACACTTTCAGATTGATGAAAAAGGCGAATTAGTGGATAATTCCAGTGGTGAAAGATTCTTCGTGCCGATGGGTGAAGAAAAGGGGGACGACCAATCATCCATGTCTGCCATAAATTTAAAGGAATTGACAAATAGACGACATGAAATGGTCATTTTTGCATATGAGCTGGATTGAACGACAACGAAATAGTCAAGTCGATGACTTTAAAACAAGCGCTTAGTGGGGAGGCAACCCCATCTCAATATCAATTTCTCTATTTTTCTTTAATTATGTCTAGTTTACATTGTGTCTTTTCTTTTTTAGTTGTTAACATAGCTGCCAATATGATTAGTTCTGCAATATCTTATCTCATATGCATATGCATATTTTATGGCTATTGGAAAGAGGCAACATGTTATTTAGTATGTTGTATTGTTTATATATAGTCGTTAGAGTTAACATAGTTATTATGTTGTTTTTTAAATAATGTAAGTTTGCCTTTGTAGTCTATTATCTTATCCTTGACTTGGCATGTGCAGAAAACCAGATAGAAAATACTTATGCAAGGCTCGCGCTATAGCGCCATCAGTAGCACTAAAGCTCGCGCCGCAGCGCCACCAAAGGGGCCAACCCACTGCATTCTCGTGCTGCAGCGCCATCAATTGGCTTATGTTTCGAGTCACAACGCCACAAATGAGCTATGCCTACTGCATTATCACGCTACAGCGCCATTAAACTGTCTATGTTTCACGCTGCAGCGCCACCAGATTTCCTACCCTACTATTTTCTCGCGCCGTAGCTCCAATCAACAAAAGAAACCTCGCACCACAGCGCGAGAAGTGAGATTTTATTTTTTAAAAACCGTCTGGAGCCAACAGTTAGGCCATTCCCCTATTCTCTCTCGACAGTTTTGGCAGTCTAAACCAGCCCAAGCAAACCAAAACTCGTCGCCTTACTTCTCCTACCCCTAGCCTTCAATCAATTCTACCCAAAAAGTTCAATTCATACATCCTTCCCACAAGACCCCAAACCAGTTGCACAGAGCAAAAGGGGATCAGAAGCAAACTAGGGTTTCCCACTCAAGGTATTTGTGGATTTCATTCAATTAGAAACATATTTTGGTTTAATTGTTAGGATTTGCACATTTCTTGTTATCTGTTTGGGTGATTTCCACTGACGGAAATCTGGGTAGAGTAATTTTAAGCAAAGGCTGTCTAGTTGGGTTTTCAGAGCGTACACTAGGTGCTTGATAAATTGTTTGTAAGAAAATTTTGATTGTTTAGACTGAAAATCAATGGGTTTCGGTGGGGATTAGTTGACCATTGCTTTAGGGGCTATTTCTACAGAGAGTGGCATTGCTTCGGGGCTATTTTTGTTTAAGCCAATTGTTAACTTCTGAAATGGCTATAAAGAGGCAACGACTTAGCGTTGACAGTTCTTCGTCCACAGCACAACAGGCTTGGGACAACGCCAAATTCGTTAGCGAAGAGGCATGGAAATGGTACAACAACTCCTTTACCCAACGAAACTTGATTCCTGAGTGGGGTTTGAGGCCTGATCAAACAAAGGATGGCGGGCTGGCGGCTATGATCCTTGGACACAAGTGGGTGCACTTAATAAAACCACTCAAGTCGGCCATTGTATCTGTGGTTCGTGAGTTCTATGCAAATGCCAGCCCCGAAGGTCCTGCTGTTGTTTAAGTCAGGAGGCGATCAGTGGCATTTGGAAGCCAAGCCATCAATGCACTATTCGCGATGCCTAGCTATGAGGGCGGGGATAATTTGGAGTAGGGGCTTCGCAGCTATGGCCTGGATGATATTGTTAGGAGGCTCTGCAAGCCCGGGACAGCATGGAAAACAAATGACATGACGGGTGAGAAGACTAGTTTCCCGTATTCTGTACTTAGTCTCTATGGGAAGGTATCGTTCAGTTTTGTATGTCCCAATATGATCCCGACTCGTCACCTAAGCAATGTGACTAAGGATAGAGCGATCTTATTATTTGCCATTATCACGGGTCTGGACGTGGATATCGGAGTTCTCATTCACGAGTCCATCCTAAAGGCGATCAAATGTACCACCTCTACGGGACTTCCATATCCATCCTTGATCACTCGATTGTGTAAAAGGGCATGTATTCATTGGGAACCAGAAGAGATAACTTTGCCACCCATTACAACCATCAACCATCAAATTATCTCACGCTTCAATGAATGGGACGAGGCGGCTTCACATGTCAGAGGTGAAGGGTACGGGCCACCTACTGAGCCGCCTCCTACAGCAGAGGCCGGACACTCATAGCCACCAGAGTCAGACTCATCTTCACAAGGACTACTGGCAGAGATTATAGCATCCCTCACCCTGCAACATAAGAACCAAGACGCCAATGCTCAGAGGCAGCAGAGGCACATAGCAGTGGTTGCCCAGAGGCAGGACATCGCGATGTAATATCAGGCTGAGCTGGTCAATACTATGCAAAGCATCTACACTATTTATAGTGGTGAGGACGCTGAGTTCACACCATTCCAGTTCCCAAAGCCGCCTGTTTTCCCACCATACCCTCCCCCATCATCACCCGTAGACGCTGATGAGGATGATGCTGATGTCGAGTGACCAGACTTCAGGGAAGCCCTCTTGTATTAATTGATTTATGCTTAGCAATGAGAGCATTGCTCATCTTAAGTTTGGGGGTATTATGGTTTATTATCTATTTTATTCTGTCTACTACCATGATAGGTTGCATTATCTTAGTATTTTGCTTATGTTTTTATAAGTATTGTAGTGCAGTCATGTATGAACTGCGTTTTGGACATCATTTTGGGCTTTATTAGCCTTTGGTTTATTATGTTTTGGTATTATTATGGATGGATGACATGAATAGTTTTATTATTATGTATAGATGCTTTGATTATTATCAGCATGTTTGTTTGGTTTATTAGCCATCTTTTTGGGGCTTTAATAGATTTGTATGCTTGTGCCATGTTAATGGCTTTATTACCCTATTTTGAGCTGTTATTATGCAAGGGTTTTATATAAATCATAAATTTTTGATTGTGGATAATGACAAGCGCCAAGTAATTATATCTATCTCTTAGAGTCGTGTCAAGCATGTGTGAGCTAGGGGTTTGTTTAGTTGATAAGTTGAGACTATTATTGATTCGTCTTTCTTAGCAAGCACCGACCAACTGTTTTAACTAGTTATATTTCGAATTTAGTTTGTGTGTTTATTTCTTTGAGAATATGTTCACTCTTATAAACTTTCATTTTTACAAGGTAATAAAAGACTTTGACGCTTTTACAGTTTCGGATCTTGGATTCTGGCATGTTAACATATATATAAAAAAAATAAAGAAGATGAAAACAAAATAAATATTGAAAGTCTTGCGGCGGGTTGAGATGGAGCGTGAAACTCACTAGCCCATAAACGCATGATCGATGTTGTGATAGAGCATAAAATGCACTCGCCTAATATTCTTTGGATTTTGCAAAGTCTAATTTGGCTGAAGTTGATTACGTGGCCTTTGCTACTCGAGTTATTAGATTCATAGGGGTGTTCCATACCTAGTGCCCTAAAGTCATCTAGCTTGGGAGTCATTGATCAAAAGCTCATTAATGGGTAGCTCTGTATAGCCTAGGGTAATTAAAGACTGTCCAAGTCAGATTTTACTGTCTTCTTGCTAGAGCCTTTTAATCCTTTCCTACATTTGCGTCTTATTCATAATGCTTGTTGAATGTTTAAGTTACTGAGTGAGCATATTGGTATCTACAATTGATTATATGAGCTTCTTTTGAGCTATACTTATTTAGGATGGTTGGTCTCTACACACACACATAGAATGGATCGAATACAGTCTTATGTTTGAAATGGATTTAACCCTTATTCATATTTATGTTTGCCCTGTTCTTTTGGAGTAGCTATGATTGAGCTTAGAAGCCATGATGCTAGTATATAGTTTTATATTTCACTCTCGTTTGTTTTACTACTGTTATTTTTGTGTTAGATAGTTTACTTGAGGACAAGCAAAGACTTAAGTTTGGGGGTATTTCATGAGTGGGATTTATACCAGCCAATCGGATCCTTTACTGCTTAAATAGTTACTTGATCTTCATAGATTTTATATAGTTTTTATATGATTATAGTATTATTTTGCTTAACCGATGTGTTGCAGAGCTTAATAGGTCTTTTCCAGCTTTTAGGGGAAAAACGACCAATTTCCCTGCACTGAAGCTGCAGCGCCAACGCCATGCTTAAACATGGCGTCGCAGTACCCCAACCCGTTCAACTGTGATGTCAGTATGATGCTACAATGCCATAGTTCCTTCACGAACTCGTGCCGCAGTGCGACCTCCGGTGTTTTTGATGTTGACGTGGCGCTGCAGCGCCACCCTAAGCCTTACTCCTCGCGCTGCAACGCGACCTCTGGTGTCCATATAGTGAAGAACTGGGTTTTGACCTAGCTTGAAGGGGCAAGTATATATATATATATATATATATATATATATATATATGCAAAGTAAGCCTCTTCAGACATAATCGGCTATCTCCCCCTCTAGGATAGTCTCTCTCCCCTCTTTTGTAATTTCTCTCTCTATCTTTTAGGTAATGTCTGTAAATATAGATTAGGTAGTTTAGGGAGAAGTTTGGGATTCCTTGGAGCAATAAGAGCAGTGAACAATACGGATTAGAAAGCTTTTATATTTTGTTCAAGAGCTATGAACTAAGTATTGGCTCTGAGGTTATAATGGAACCCTTTGTTAATTTGAATTGATTGTCCTATCTCTTTGGTTGCCACCATATGGTTAGGTTTAATTTATTCATGCTTAATGATTTTTGCTAAGATATTAGTGATGATTTTGGTAATCTACATGATGTTGAAAGAGGGATTATAGATTTACACCATATTATATTGACATGTGATTATGAGTTGTCGATTTGTTTCGACTGCATAAGTTGTGTGTAGAATAGAGGTATATCTGTGCACCACGTGTGACCTAATTGAGAGAACTTATGCTTAAATTCTTGTTATGGTTAATTCACATAGACATGTGTAGGATTATCACCTAGCTTGGATGTTCTTTTCTGTTCTATTCCCTATCTGGTGGATCTAGAGAGGATATGTTTGTACATACCTCGATAGAGGTGTATGACCACTTGTGTGTTCTCGGTTGACAAACTGTCGTGACCATTAAGACCAAAGAGAGAAGGGTAGGAAGTTTGATGAAGCATAGCACACTAGGTATTTGACAAAATGCCTGTGTGGGGGGTGAAGTTATGACCTTAGCTTGTAGCATCTTAGATACCATTCGTTATCCATTTTCTTGCTTTGATAATTAGATTTAACTAGATTAATCACATTTCTATTAGTTTGCTGTTCGAATAAGACTTAAGCAATACAAAGTCAGTATTTGGTAAATATTAGTGATAGTTCCTCGTGGGTACGACACTTTTCTTATCACTGTATTACTTTTTAGACCGCGTATACTTGCACGTGTTTAGTGATCGGTTTTTCGACCAACAATGATTCATCTTGCTAGGGATGTGAATTTGACTTTCAAAAGAAGCTTATGTGTATTTACTGTTCTCTATTGGCCATTCCTTTGATTTGTTTGTAATGTGGAGAGTTAGGAGATTAGGCGACACATTACGGGAGTTGTGATCCTAGCTTGACTTTCTTGTACAACTCAATCTCTTATTTCTACTATTTTTAATCATATAGTTTAACACACCATCTTTCATTACTTGTTTATATAAGACTGTATTGAACCAATTTTAGTACTTGATTAGTTTTAACACTTTATCCTCGTGTGTACGACACTCTACTTATCATATATTACTTGTTGACCGCGTATACTTACGCGTGTGTTTAATAGATCATGAAAACAACCAACAAAAGCCACGAGAGTAACCTAAGATAGGTCAGCATCTGATAAACCAAAAGTAGAGGGAAGTCTCTTCATACCTTCCTATTTCAATTACTTGTAATTTAATTTCCATGTCAATCTCAATATAATGGAAAATATAAAGGTGTATGTGAACATGCATTCCTTTTCATATCAAGACCTGTCATGCTATCCTGTCATCAAAACAACTGACATCCGTTTTACAGGAGAACCTTAAAACACCTAAAAAATGGACACATCACATAGCATGTAACATTTCCCCATTTTCCCAGACTAAACTACATAGTCTTTTGGTAGGGAAACGATTGGTCCCGTTACCCATTCAAAGTCTAGAAAGGCACTAAGCCCACAATCAGACATGGCTACAAGTACCCGGCCTAATCCTACTCCTATCTCTCACAAGGAGTTCGAAGGATTAAGCAATCAAATAACAGAGTTGGTTGTTCTCCTGAAAGAACTAAACAAATCAACTTAGGGTCCATAAATACTCATGTAAACAGAATCCTCTGCACAGGAAGGAATCCAGGGTCCAGACAGAGAAGTCCCTGTACCTGAGTCTCAGACTGAGAAGACCAATAAAACCCCTGAAATCCCCCATCTTAAAGAAGATCAAGACACCGGTGATATTCGAAAGAAGGTTCTACAAATGGAATAGACCATTCGGTCCCTCAAATGGATTGGAATGTACAGAAGTGTTTCCTACTCAGACCATTGCATCTTCCCCGGGGTTCATTATCTGGAGAAATTCAAAACTCCCAACTTTGAGAAATATGATTGATTGGGAGATCCTTATGTTGGTGTAAAATCTAATTACGCACAACACACAACTATACGTGGTCAACAAGTAATATAATAGTAAGTAGAGTATCGTTCCCACAAAGACTTTAATAAGAAATTAACCATCACAATTACCAATCTCCTATTAATCCTAATTTTATTGAACTAATTAATTTCTAGTTTGTAACTAAATATATTAAAAATATTAAAATCACCAAACAATCAACAAATGCTAAAAACTGAATTTTCAAATAAATATTAGAGAATTAGGCTTTCAACTTCACTTTAAGTATTACTCTGATTATTACACCTTTACTCCAGTTTAACTCACTATCCCAGTTTATTAATCAAGAACACATATGTAGAACTAGCCACATCTCGATGTACTAATACCGTATTAACTTCAATCCACAATTAAGATAGAATCAAGTTAAACACCTTAATCAACTAACTCACTATATCTCTATGTGAATTACAATTAAAGAAGGTTTAAGTTCAAGTTCTTTATCCGATTACATGCGATGTCAGGCATATCTCTACCTTAACATTCATCAAGATTCTGTTCATTCACAAAATTCAAGAACACATGCTATATTAACTATGTCTAGACTCGTTTTTCATCTCTCGAGTTCATACAAGTTCATAAAGAATCATTGATCAGTCAATTCCTAAATTGAAGCTCAAATTAATATAGATAAACTGGATAATAGCTTATTAAACTGAAAATCAAAGATTACATAATCATTGTTCCACTTAAAGATCCATCTTAAGCCTAAAAAGAAATTAGTTCATCATCAATGAAATAACAACTGAATAAATTAAAGATATCATCCTTCAATTACAAATATAAAACTAAAGATGAAATATAACGTAGAGCACTCTTCACTTTAGCCTTAATCTACAATCGATACGAACGTCCCTTCAAAATCTTCACTCCAAACTTGCTATGAAAATCTGTAAATAATCTTTGTTAATTTGCCTCTGTGTTTTTTTCTTTTTCTTTTTGTTTGTTGCTCGATATATATCCAACACCTGAGTTTTGGTCGAAATCCTATCTCTTTTAGAGTCCATACGCCATGCCATCACTTAACATCCATGTTCTAGCAGAGTTTGAAGAAAACTAAGATAGTCAGGATTAGGCACCCCCAGCCCCGACGGGGGTATATACATGGGAAACGCCCGCCCCGGCGGGCTAGGCTCCTGTCTCGTGAATTGAAGAACCTCTGCCCCGGCGGGGGTGTAAAGCTAAAATGGGCCCGCCCCGGCGGGATAGCCTTCTACAAACTGACTTTGGCCAAACTCCAAACTTGCTAAAATAATGCTCCAAATGCCTCCTTTTTCACTCATTTATGACACCAACCATCCTACACATAAAATAACACGAAACAAGTAAAAATAAACATGAAAACAAGGAATTAACACCGATTAAGCTTGGATTAGGCATCGATTCGCGGATATAAAATCCACTTATCAAAATCCCCCAAACTTGAAACGTGCTAGTTCTCGAGCACAAAACAAACCAACATGCTATGCAATGCAATGTATCTAACTATATGTCAACGAATCCAACAGTATCACAAAATTATATTTATTCCTTCGGCCTCAGAAAAATTGAGTAAACACTACAACACCTCATATCAAAACCACTCAATAACTTCTTATCAATTCTCGAATCTTAGACCGTCATCACCGATATAATGTGTGTGTGTAACTGATACTAATTCAAATTCAATACATAACCGATCTCTTATTAGGAGTCATATAGAATAAACTCAAAAATTTTAAAAACAGACGAGTTCCAACTAAAATCAAACATTTACCAAGATCGAGGGTCAACACGAGATACTTATGCTTTGTTTTCCATCCACGGGGGCTTTTTGCTCTTATTTCCCGTTTTATTATTATTATTATTTTATACACATAGCTATGAAATATCTTATTCCCTTAGGCTTTTCAATTCTACCTAAACGAGCTTTCGACCAATGACTCCCAGACCATTAAGACCTTAGGGCGCTAGGTGTAAAGACAATCCCCTTAGGCTTACTTACTAAAGCGACAAAGGCCACAACACTAGGCAAGCACGCCACGGTGTTTATTCATACTTTTTTTCTTTTCTTTTTCATCAGATAGCTTATATACCCCAAATATTTCCCCAAACTTAGGTTCGTGCCTAATTCTTTGTCTTCACCGCCTACTTTTGTCATTCTATGATTCACACTAGCATTATCCTTTATAAACTATTTATGAATCAATTTAAACTAATCAGTCGACACGGATATTATTACGTGCTACCCTTTTTATATCAGTTTCAAACATGCTCAAGATTCAATTCATAACTCAAAATTACATTATAGTTCTAATACTAGGTACTGTATTTATCTACTTAATCCCAATCTCATCATTTGCCAAAATAAAAATGAATTACAATAACTGTTGGATATATGCAAAACAACACAAGTCTAACTACAAATTTATTTTATTTTATTTTTTTTCATGCATAACAAAATGCAAAAATAACAAAACTATCCTAAACTACTATGCACCTAAGCTACTATGCAATTACGTGACAATATGTAAAAATCCTAAACTAAACATGATATAATAGATGCAAACCTAACTAATGACATTATGCATGCAACATGAAATGCAACATCAAAACTAAATCCCCCAAACTTAATAACTACAATGGCCTCATTGTATGGATACTGCAATAAAATATGTGAGGACTTCCCTGTAATTGCCTAAGTCTGGGTTGGTGGTGGTTGATCTTCTTCCTCAGAGTCATTTGGTGGAAACCTTGGCATTGGCATGGGCTGCTGGTATGGGAAGTGGACAGTTGGATTGAAGCTCTGGACCGTCGCATTCAATGAAGCAAAAGATATATTCATCGCTTCAAACATGTGGTCTTGCCTCGCTGCGAGTCGGCGCATCTCTCGGAGTGCTTCCTTGTTGTACTCATCCACTTGGCGCTGAAATGCAAGAAACTGAGGACTAGATATGGTGTCAGGTTGTGGTGCCGCCTCTGTTTCTTGCTCTCCCATCGTTACATCCTCTTGAAACTTAGCATCGTCCGAGGTGTCTTCAGCGTTAACTTCGTCCTCCAAAGTTGATGGAAATACAAAGCCTAATCCTATAGGATGTGAGTCACCTCCGGCCCACACCAAATATCGTGCAATCATTCTTGAATCTAGTAGCTATAGTGCCATCTGTGTGGGTTCATCATCGGACCGTCTAAGACCTGCTTGGCGACATAACCCACAAATGAGTGATGGGCGTGGCAAGCCACCCAAAAATTTTTCTCGTAAGCATCGACGAATGGAAAAATTGATTATGGCCCCGATGTCAATGATTAAATCTTGCACAATTGCATATAAAAGTAATGCCTTTTGTTTGGTCACGTCCGATGTGTGTGTGCACGAAAATAACTTGGCACACAAGAAAGCATTCCATATCTTCCCATACCTGTTGAGATCCTTGTTGTGAAAAACTGTGCCTTCTTTTCGACCCTTGATCCATGTTGTACCCGACTTAGTCATGTCCTTCAGAATAGCCTCAAAATCCGGATCATTGTCACGTAAGTGAGCATACTGCTAATGTCTCGGCACTCATAACTGATAATAAGTGTTGATTGCATCGGCACTGAATGGAACCAATCTACCCCGCACGAACGCGTTAAAAGGGGCCTTGTCCTCGACGTTTGTATAAAATTCCTTGACCACATTGACAACGGCGGCCTTGGGTTCCTCCGTAAACTTGTTCCACCCTTTCTGAAATATTTGCTGCATCATCTCCCCATCCACATGATCCGATGTCAACCCTCGCTCCGGTGTAAGTACTTTGGTCACCATGTAGTCGTAACGGTCGGTGGCGGCGGCACTTTAGAATTTACGTCGATCAAAGGTCCGTGTCGATTGTGCGGGCCTTAAACTTTCTCCCCTTTGTCATTTTGATGTGGGTTGAGATGCCATTGAATTGAGAATAATAAGCTTTGTCAATAAATTTCCCCCCAAACTTCACTCACACGAACTGTCGAACACTTGGCGTGCACACTGTTTTATCCCCCCAAACTTGATGATTGTGCTTTAAATATGGTGCTAGGAATGGAGGAATTAAAAAACAAGGTACTCACTCTTAATTTCTTTACACTTACTTCAATGAAAATCTAAATTCGTAACTTTTGGAGATGGAAGTGAGAATTTGTGGTGAAATTGGGTTATGAGGGTGTGAATTTATAGGAATGGTGTGAAGGAGAGGTTTGTGGGTTAGGGTAATGAGTTGAAGTATGTAATTTGCTCAAATTGTGGGTTAAGAATGGTTATAATGGGTTAGAGTTGGAGTTGTAATGGAGGAGGAAAGAGAAGTAGTGGGGAAGTGGTATAAGGACTGCAACTGCCGAATCTGCTAGTTCAAATTCAGGACCCTCGCCCTCGTGGGGGGTATAAAGCTTATGAAACCCGCCCCGACGGGCATACTCCCTGACTTCGGACTGGAGAGACCCCCTCCCCGACGGGGGTATTAGGCTTGTGAGGGCCCGCCCTGACGGGGGTATACTTTCTCAATTAAGTTTTTTCTCCTTTTTTCTTCATTGCTACTCCAAATCATTATCAATTTAAGTCCTACAAACCATGAAACATAACTATGAGTAAAGATTGAGCATTTAAAACATGGTAAAGTAATTATCAAGAACAATACAACTTAGTGACTACTCAATGAAATTAGTATATCCTAATCAATCTAAACTATAATCTAACTAGCATGACTGAAACATATGAAAAATAAAAAGACGATTGGGTTGCCTCCCAATTAGCGCTTGATTTTAAGTCCTTCAGCCTGACTACTTCCTGTTTAATCTAAGATCGGTTGGGCTATCCACGTCATGATATTTATTTATTGCATAACACCAACACTGTTGTATTGCATGTACATTCACTTGTATGTTGGACGATGAATTTGACTTTTTATCCTCAATTAACGCCATAAGGCCATTATCCTTTAAGCAATCCATGAACTTGACACGTGTAGATTTCTCGAGCAACTCGCACTCTTCCTTGTCAGTTAGGATTGGAATTTCCTTAAACACCTTTACCTTTATTACCTGATCAAACACTTTCATAATCAGTTCTCCATTAGGCATGTCAATCAGTGTTCGTCCAGTCACCAGGAATGGTTGTCCTAAAATGATAGGGATGTTCTTATCTTCCTCAAAATCTAGTACCACAAAATTAGCCAGAAAAATTAATGAATCGACCTTGACCAATACATCTTCAACTATTCCTAATGGGTATGTTAATGATCTATCTGCGAGCTGTAGACTAATGTTGGTTGGTTTTGCTTCCTTTAACCCCAGCTTCCGGTAAATGGATAGTGGCATAAGATTTATACTTGCGCCTATATCGCATAGAGCTCTCCCCACATCTTTATTGCCAATTGCACATGGAATTGTAAAACTTCCCGAATCTTTCAATTTAGGAGGAAGTTTTTTCTATAGTATTGCACTGCATTCCTCAGTCAACGCCACAGTTTTAAAGTCTTAGAGCTTGCATTTCTTTGACAATATCTCTTTCATGAACTTAATGTAACGCGACATCTGCTCAAGTGCTTCGGCAAATGGAATATTAATGTGTAATTGTTTGAATATATCCATAAACTTCGAAAACTGATTCTTTAACTTGTCACTTTCTGGCCTTTGAGGAAAGGGTACATGTGGTGTAACTTTAATTTGTTTATCTTCTTTTTCCACCACTTTCTCTGTATATTTCTTTTCAATTTCCTTCTCTTCATCTTCACATTCATCTCCTTTACTGGCTTTCTTATCCAAGTTAGAAACTAACTCCTTACCGCTCCTAAGCGTAATAGCATTACACTGTTCGTGATTTCCCTTTAGATTCTTTTACATATCGCTCGGCCACGTTCCTTGAGGCCTGTTATTCAATGCAAAAGCTATCTGTCCCATCCAATTCTCTAAATTCTTGATGGCGATTGCATTATTTTTCATGGCCACCTCATTGTTTGTTATATACTTTGATAGCAACTCCTCTAAATCTGATTTCCTCTCTTGATGTTGAGCTGGTTGTTGTTGTTGATTCTGAAATCCTGTGGGATACAACGATCGTGGAAATTACTGATTCTGATTATTATTCCACGACAAATTCGGATGATTCCTATTCCCCTGATTATATGTATTCTGGTATGTATTCTGGGGAATTCTGTTGTAGCTACCCACAAATTGAACTGACTCTGGGTTGATTGCACATTGCTCCGTAGGATGTTCACTCGTGCACAATTCATAAATAACTGCAACTTGCGGTGTCTGTACCCCTAACCAAATGTCAAACTTCTTAGAGAGAGTTGAAATCTGCGCTGTTATTGCCATCACTCCATCTACCTCTAACACACCAGCTACCGTAGGTTGTGTCATTCTTGCCGTGGGCTACTGATAGTTGTTAGCTGCCATTGTCTCAATCAACTGATATGCCTCCTCATAATTCTTTGCCATAAAACCTCCCCCCGACGCTGCATCAATACTAGTCCTGAGATTCCCATGTAGTCCGTGTAAAATGTGTTCATCTGCAACCACTTAGGCAATCCGTGATGTGGGCACTTTCTGACCAATTCCTTGTATCTCTCACATGCCTTGTACAATGATTCCCCATGTTGTTGTTTGAACATAGTTATCTCATTCCTCATTTTTGCAGTTTTCGCTAGTGCGAAAATTTTTGTAAGAAATTTCTGAGCGAGGTCATCCCAAGTAGTTATTGATCCAGGCGGTAGAGAATGTAACCAACTCTTCGCCTTGTCCCGCAAAGTGAATGGGAACAAGCGAAGTCTTACCGCGTCTTCCGACACCCTATTATACTTGAAAGTGTCGTATATTTCCAGAAAGCTGATCAGATGCTCGTTAGGATCATCATTTGCAAGTCCCCCAAACTGAATCGAGTTCTGGATCATCTGAATAATCCTAGGCTTAATCTCGAATGTATTCACAGCTATAGCAGACCTGGTGATACTCGACTATAGCTCAGTCACCTTGGGTGTAGCAAAGTCCCTCAACGTTTTCTGGTCTTCGGCAACCATTGCTTCTTCTTTTTTAGAATTTTCGAAGTCGTCCCTTGTTTCCTTATTCCACTTACTTAACCTTGAAAGCGTCTTTCAATGTCGTCCTCAAAAGGAAGCAGGTTTGGATTATTGGATCGAGTTTGCATAAACCAACTTCAAAATCTTGAAATAAGAGGAACAAAACAAAAATAAAAATGTTTAAGTAAAACTGGACTAATTAAACTGATATTGCAAACTATTAAAATCTATACTAAAGTCCCCGGCAACGGCGCCAAAAACTTGTTGGTGTAAAATCTAATTACGCACAACACGCAAGTATAAGTGGTCAACAAATAATATAATAGTAAGTAGAGTATCGTTCCCACATAGACTTTAATAAGAAATTAACCCTCACAATTACCAATTTCCTATTAATCCTAATTTTATTAAACTAATCAATTTCTAGCTTGTAACTAACAATATTAAAAATATTAAAATCACCAAACAATCAACAAATGCTAAAAACTGAATTTTCATACAAATATTGGAGAATTAGGCTTTCGACTTCACTTTAAGCATCACTCTGATTATTACACCTTTACTCTAGTTTAACTCACTATCCAAGTTTATTAATCAAGAACACGTATGTAGAACTAGCCACCTCTCGATGTACTAATACCGTATTAACTTCAACCCATAATTAAGATAGAATCAAGTTAAACACCTTAATCAACTAACTCACTATATCTCTATGTGAATTACAATTAAAGAAGGTTGAGGTTCAAGTTCTTTATTCGATTACATGCGATGTCAAGCATATCTCTACCTTAACATTCATCAAGATTCTGTTCATTCACAAAATTCAAGAACACATGATATATTAACTATGTCTAGACTCGTATTTCATCTCTCGAGTTCATACAAGTCCACAAAGAATCGTTGATCAGGCAATTCATAAATTCAAGCTCAAATTAATATAGATAAACTGGATAATAGCTTATTAAACTGAAAATCAAAGATGGTATAATCATCGTTCCACTTAAAGATCCGTCTTAAGCCTAAAACGAAATTAGTTCATCATCAATGAAATAACAACTGAATAAATTAAAGATATTATCCTTCAATTACAAATATAAAACTAAAGATGAAGAATAATGCAGAACACCCTTCACTTTAGCCTTAATCCGCAATCGATACGAACGTCCCTTCAAAATCTTCACTCCAAGCTTGCTATGAAAATCTGTAAATAATCTTTGTTAATTTGCCTTTGTTTTTTTTTCTTCTTTTTGTTCGTTGCTCGATATATATTCAACACCTGAGTTTTGGTTGAAATCCTATCTCTTTTAGAGTCCATACGCCATGCCATCACTTAACATCCATGTTCTAGCAGAGTTTGAAGCAAACTAGGATAGTCAGGATTCGGCACCCCCCGGCGGGGGTATATACATAGGAAACGCCCGCCCCGGCGGGCTAGGCTCCTGTCTCGTGAATTGAAGACCCCCCACCCCGGCGGGGGTGTAAAGCTAAAATGGGCCTGCCCTGACGGGATAGCCTTATGCAAACTGACTTTGGCCAAACTCCAAACTTGATAAAATAATGCTCTAAACGCCTCCTTTTTCACTCATTTACCACACCAACCACCCTACACATAAAATAACAAGAAACAAGTAAAAACAAACATGCAAACAAGGAATTAACACTGATTAAGCTTGGATTAGGCATCGATTCACGGATATAAAATCCACTTATCACCTTACAGTCACTTAAAAGTGTTTATTGGAGATCTCGAATCCTACGTTGAGGATGAAAAGCTGAGAATGCAACTATTTTAGAAAAGCCTGATTGGAGAAGCCAAAGCATGGTACACCAGATTAGATAACTCCAAAATTCACAGCTGGGAGGAGTTAGCCCATACTTTCCTCAGTTAATACAACTTTAAAACTTAGATGGCTCCAGACAGGTATCAAATTACCAAATTCAAGAAGCAAGTCAATGAGTCATTCAGAGAGTATGCCCAAAGATGGAGGCGTCTGACTGCTCAAGTAATCCCATCCATGACAAAGACTGAGATGGTGATGACCTTTATAGATATTTAAGAAGCTCCATTTTATGAGAGGGTCCTAGCTGAAATAGGAAAACCATTCTCAAAAATGATCAAGCACGGAGAAATGGCAGAAATGGGATTAAAGTCTGGGAAGATTCAAGACCTCTCCGCTTTAAAAGCCGTAGTTGAGCATATCCAATCTGGAATTTATGAGAACAACCCCCGGAGGGTTTATAAAAAGAAAGAAGAGGATGTTTCCTTGATACTGCAAGGACAAACATAAAAAGGCAATCAAAACTTGTCTATTCAAAGGAGAAACTACTCCCCTTTTTAAGCACAATCCTCAAATCCTACCTTGCCAAAGAGTGGAGAAGTCATACGCTCAAGAGTGTTCACACCCTTAGGGGACTCACTCGAAAACATCTTTAAACTCCTGACAGCTCAGAAGAAGGTCACTCATCTCCTTCCAATCTAAGTGGAAATGGTTTCAATGCAAGCAAGAAGTGTGCTTACAATTCTGGAGCTCCAAGCCACGACACTCAGAATTGTTGGGCCCTCAAGCATAAGATCCAGGACTTAATAGATATTGGTGAGATCATGGTAACCAAACCCAAACAACCATATGTTCAAGATAACCCTCTCCCTCAACACAAGGAAGAGGATGTTAACATGATCAATAGAGGTAGTGGAGAGAGCTCCAAATACCTCAAATACATGGGTGGTTCTTCCCAAACCAGCAAGGATAATTCTGACAAGTGGGATTATTCAGAATTCTAGTTCATGATGGAATGAGAGTTATAGTCTCTTGACGAACATGTCAATCAACTTGCAAAATTGGTGATACACCAACACCAAGTCATACGACAGTTATTCAGTCAAGAGCATGTTAGTCTCCTATCTCTTATCACAAAGACTCTACCACTCACCCAAGAAAGTGAAACCTTGGAGGAAAAGCTTGCAAGAAAAGAAAGAGCTCAAGCCCGTCGGACTTTGCCAACAAAAGGGAGTTCACCTATTTAGGCCAACCGATGGAAGAAATTTTTCATATACTAATCAATGAAGGAAAGATCACTGCACTGCTACCTCCAATCAACCCACGTTTAAAAAGATTTGATGCTACTGGAGTCTGTCAATACCACTCCCTTTCTTATGGCCACAACATTGAAGAATACTGGGCACTTCATCATCTTATACAAAATATGATTGACAGTGGTGACATGCAAATGGAAGAATATAACATCGTATCACTTGAGAGTGGGAGCACATTTCCTCCAGGATTACAAATATGGAAGGAAATTATAGCAGTTATATCTTCTGAGGGAGACATGGTTGCAACACCTCTTACAATTCAACCCATCAAGCTCAAAGGAGTTAAAAACCCTTTGAAGGTGGTTACACCAACACCACTCATATTGTCATTCAGACTATAGTATCATATCATCAGCCTTAAGAAAGTCCCATAAAACTATGGAGAGGTTGAAGGATCAACATCAAACATAATTGTCAGAGTATCCAAGGAAAATTCGTTATATCTCCCTTAATAAGTGATGAAGCCAGTCATCAGATCTAATGGTAAAGTACCCAAGGAGAAAATTGAAGAATTCCTCTATACAATGGGACATAATGAAGCCAAGGTGGTGCGAAGCTTGGAAGAAGCACCTCAACAGATCTCTATTCTGGACTTGGTATTCTCTTCAGAAGATCATCTGAAGGTCTTATTGAAGACATTAGAAGAAGCCCACTTGCCAAAGATAGTGGATGAAGAAAAGTTTCATCATCTGGTAGATCACATCTTCAACAGCAATGTGATATCTTTCACCGATGATGACATACCTTCCAAAGGGACGGGTTATTGCAAGCCACTACACATAGCAGTGATGTCTTCTAGATATGTGGTTAGAGGGTGCTAATAGATTGAGGATCATCCCGAAACATCTGCCCCTATGCCACATTAGAAAAAATGAAGATCCATCTCAACCAGATTCGAAGCAGCCACATAATCATCAAAGCCTTTGATGGATCTCGACGAAATGACATCGGAGAGATTGAATTGATAGTGGAAATCGGTCAATATATATTCTACATATCCTTCCAAGTGCTCAAAATCAGTACAAGATATAACCTACTGTTGGGAAGACCTTGGATCCATATGGCGGGAGCTGTCCCATCCATTCTTCATCAACAACTCAAGTATATCATCAACAATAATCTGGTCACTGTCAATGGTGAACCAGAGTATCCTGTCCAAAGTGATATACCTCTCATCAGTTTCAATGAAGAAGTTGAGCCTGTCAGCTTCCAAGCCCTTGAAGTGAGCAACACTCACTATCAACCCATCGGGGTTTCAGCTCTAAAACCCAGAGTTTCTGCTGAGGTAATGTCAGTCAGTCAAGAGATAATATCCTTGGGTTTCCAACCAGGAAAAGGGATATGACAGAATCAATAAGGAATCAAATATCCAATTCAAGTTCCCAGACAGACAAGGAAAGCCGAACTAGGCTACTCCTATAGGTTCAGTTGCAGGAACCCGCACAAGCATACACCGGTTCCTTCATCTACAAGGCTGTTGTCTAAACCTGCAGATGCAGATTCTGTACGGTCTCTAAGGAAAATTCATGTCTCTGTGGCGGGTATGCTGTTTCCTAATTTGATACCGGTTAATGGGAAAAAAGTCCTAATTCTAGACCCAGACATTGAGGAAAGCAACCAAAGGCACAAACAAGAGATAAAGAGACATTTATCAAACATGCGCGTCTTGATCTATATAGAGGGTATGAATAGGGACATCCCAGATGATGATTGTCCAGACATCATGGTCATCATTCAAAAGGAGGAGGATGATAACCACCCTTTCATCACAGTTATCCACTAGGACTTGACCCTCAGCAATTAGAATAGTACTCCTTGCATTTGTCGAAAAGGGTAAAAAAGGCAGAAAATCCCTTTACCCTGTAGATAGCAATAACTGCTTACTTTGGTTGCATAGTATTAGCAGTTATTTTTGTCATGTCATGCTAACACTTTGTATGATTAAAGAGTTTCATATATTAAGTGAAAGCATTTTGTTTTAGGACTCTAAAGTTAGATGCGTCTAAACTTGCTAATGGAGTGCCAATTTTTCACAAGGACTGCAACTTTGATATAAAGTTGGACTCTGACTTGATAGAGAATGAAAAAGAGGACTATGAGGTGCCTGAGGAGATCTAGTTTAAAGTTTGGAGTCAGCCCTGAGAGGTCAACCCAACCTCAGAGATAACCCTGAGAACTGTTGTCGACGTCTGGATTTTTATTTGTCCATTTCTGTGTTTGTCTTTTGGTGTTCTCATTTTAGGTGAGTTTTGTTTAAAAAAATAAGTTTGAAAAGGTCCGACAGGTATATGTCGACGATTTGACTTTTAGAGTCGCCACTTGGCAGATTTGAAATAGTTGTACCAACTCAACCGAAAAATGTTTGCACAAAGACCTAATGGTTTGACACTGTTAAACTGGTCTTGGAAACCGAGATTCATTAGGGTTTGAGGGCTTGATTAAGCGGAGGGAAGGTGTTAGGCACCCCCCGACTTCCGTGATAACACGGTTACCGCCACTTTTCATTAAACTTTTTTCTCTGTGTGTGTGTGTGTGTGTGTGTGTGAGTTAGGTCTATGTGCAGTTGTTTGGAAGTAGTGATATACCTCGTTTGCACCTATATGCAAAGAGTTTGACTTTTGTATAAAAGTTCAATTTTAACAAGATATAACAGTGATGTTTTGTAAACCCAATTTTTTCAAACCCTTGTGCTCAATAGTAATTGAGGCCTTTGATACTTTCATTTTATTATGTGTTCGGCTTGATTACTTTTATTTTTGAGATGCGAGGCATATTCGAGAAAATAAGATAAATAGTAGTGACGAACTCCTTATGGGTATGGAGCCATCTAAGGATATTCAGACACTGTAGATAATTTACAAGTTAACTGCAACTGCAAAATGTCCATCACGGGAACTGAATATAGATTACGAGGGTGAATCTATGATCACATGAAAAAGCAATATATACAAAAGCTAGAAAAAAGAACTAGATTTGAGTAAATCTAAACCATTTTAGCTTCAACAGTTCTAGTTTAGTCACTTTGAACCGGTTAAAGTTAAAAATAGCCAGATTGAGGTAAATCTAGCCTACAGGCTGAAAGATTAAATATCTACATTATAAAAGCAAGTAAAGCATATATTTAAATAAAAGTATATATATATATATATATAATATAAAGCGGTATATATATATATATATATATATATATATATATATATATATATATATATATATATATATATAAGTAGTAGAAAGCTTAAAAATCTAAAACACTTATAGTGGGCTGCCAAGAAGACTTCAGATAGCTTTTGACGCCTAAAAACTCGGTTTCCACAGGTTACAATTCAGTGTGTTACAAGACACGAGTTTACAAGTGTTTAGAAAAAAGAATCACACAATTTGGAGTACTCTAGAAGAGGTTACATGCTAAAATGGATAGAGTTTTCTCTTTTTTCTTCCTTTTTTCTTCCATTTTATAACTGATGGGGTCTATTTATAGACCAAAAGTGCCACGGGTCAACCCAAGGTAGCAGCAGGTCTACTCACAACTGCTCGGGCTACCCCGGGCATTGTGGGTCCCGTCGTCTCAAAGTACGTGCACTCGGACGACGCGTTGTCTGCTCGAGCCTTCATAACTTTCAATCCGGGAGTCCGATGGAAGCGTGCCATACCATTCTGGAAAGCTCTTTCCGAGAGCTACACAATGACATAGGGCTTGCCCGTTTTTGACTCTTGAAAGATGGATCCATGACTGAATGGCATTTTTGGGTCTCCGTAGGCAGTCCGTTGAGTTGGTTTGCATAGTTTGCGCTCGAAAGTTAAGATATGGTTCTTGTGGGACTTCTTTTGAAGTATTTTGAGTTAAAATGAGTTTATTTGATTTGAGTTAAAGTTGAGTTGAGTTGGCAAAATAACCATTTTGCCCCTCCCAGGGTTATCTCCAATTTTGGCGCAGTTGTAGCAGTCTTTTCCAAAGGTTATCTCTGAGATTGTCATGCTATTAACTCTGACTGTCCTCAAGTTTATCTCTGAAATTAGCTTGATCTCTCGGGGTTATCTCTGGGGTATAAAACTGATCTCCCGGGGTTATCTCTGAGGTTTAAAACTGGATCTCCTAGGGTTATCTCTAGGGTTGGAAACTGAATCTCCTGGGGTTGGAACTGATGTTGTGGTCCTCTAGGGTTATCTCCGAAATGTGAAAAAAGATGATTTTATCCTCCTGCATAATTAGTATCAGGAAAACAAAATTTTAAGTGTCTACAGATGCCTCTCTTTATCATGTTCATTTAATGTAATGGAATGAACATGATAAAGATTACTAGACACTTAAAATATGATAAGGTATATTTAATGATGCAAATCACAATGTAATGAATGTTATGATGAATGTTAAAATTCTTTCGCAAATCGCAGTTTGCACATCGTATTTCACACTTGCTTTTGTCTAATCGCACCTCGCAACTCACACATCGCATTTCGCAAATCGCAATTCAAAAATCGCAGTTCGCATATCGCAAATCGCTTTACCTTTATCGGTTATTGCTGATGCATATGCTGGTGTTAACTCTAACGGTTTGGTCTTTTGTTGGTGTTGTCGATGCTTGTTTAATGAAGAAAAATTAAGATATTTTCTACATCTCTACTGGGAATGACGTTCTAAAATCGTCGGACCTTCCCGATGTATACGTTGGTAGTTTACAACGATGCCTACCCTTCTGGTAGTTTAACAACGGATCCTACCCTGCTGGTAGTTGACTACACTGACATCACCAAACTATTTTGATTCCCACTCGAACGGTGGTATTCCTGAACTGTCTTGATGTTTCGCTGGATTAATGCCAATGGTTTAGAATATTGAATCTTCCGATACCTTCACTAAAGTAATATTGAACTGCTTACTTCACCAAACTCCGCATGATGTTACGCTGGATTGATGCCAACAGCTTATAATGCCAAATGATATTTGTGAAGAATTTTTCCTCTAATCTAGGCATTTAATGTGCACGCATATTTAATTCTACTAGAGATGCATGCTAAACCTTGATGGAGATGTACACTAATGTAGCGTATTTGTACATGTGTAGATCATGCATGATGTGATGATCTAGATTTATACTTAGGAGTCTATTATCCTAGGTTGATACACATTTTTAAATGTTTGGAATAGAAACTTACCTCACCCTTTCTAAGCCGATTTGGAGATTCTTTTCACTGTTGGGTGCTTGTGCACCATTTTCTTATGCTTTTAAATCACAACTCAGCTGAACTGATGACCTTAGTGCCGCTGACATGTCTGGAGGGTGCAGCCCATTCCTTTCACTGCCCAGATTTGAGCTTCAGTGTAGAGGCCTCAACTTGTGAGGACTTAATGCAAGTTGACATTTGATTATGATGATTTCATTCGCTAGACCTTTTATCATTGGGTTTCTACTTTTGAGTTACGAACTTTCTTGAAATTTTCCCCTTCTTTTGTGGGGGCAAGCTTATGTCGCCATGATTTCTTTCAGGAGTTATCCCCTTTCTTTTGATAAGAGGCCTGATCCTGCCTTAAACTCCTTCCATTTCTTGGAATTGGAAAATGCCCTAGTCCTTTTGCATGTTGATGCCGGGGATTCATATGAGAAACTCTCTTTTTTGACCAAATCGTGAGTGAGCAATATACTGCATATCAAAAGAACAAAATGCACCAAAATCTTGACGGCTCAGCCGTCAGGATTAGTACACTCTTGTGAATAAGGCATTTGATGTAAAAGCTTATGAGTTTTGAAATCGCAAGGAAATTTTGAAACATCCATGGTCATTAATCATGGGTAGGTTTAGATTCAAAACACTTATCTGCCTATATCAGAGATACTTCATCTTCGCTATAGATGTTATTCTCCGCAGAATTGACTTCATATGACACATGCACTATGAGTGACGCAACTCTTAGCAGGGGTTTCATTTCTATGCCTTCGCAAATTTTTCTTTTCTCTCACCTAATCTTGTCTCATTTTATTAAGATATTCAGAATTATCCATGTAACGAGTTTTGGACCAATAACTCCCAAACCAAAAGGATTTAGGGCACTAGGTGTTAACACACCCCTTCGATTATTGGCTCAAGTAATAAAGGCCACGCTTCGAGAAAAGTCAGGCGATCACACTATTCACTTCTTTGCTTGAGTTTGACAGGTCTGTTTTCTTAGGCTCTAAGTCACCCATGTAAAGTGTGTTGGGCCGGTGACTCCTAAACCAGATGGCTTTAGGGCACCAGGTGTAAAGACACCCCTCGGGCTTAATTACTCGAATAACATATGCCACGATTCAGATCTGCTCAGGTTTTGCCTTTTCTTTTTTAATGCTCATTTTCTTATGCGCTAAGTTACCCAATGTAACTAGCGTTGGGCCAATGACTCCCAAACCAGATGGCTTTAGGGCACCAGGTGTAAAGACACCCCTTAGGCTTAATAACTCGAGCAACCTAGGCCACGATTCGAGACATTAGGTTGGCGACTAATCCTTTATCTTTTCATTAATTGCCATTATTTTGGCCATAGCTTCATACCCCACAACTAAGAGTTAGGGCAATCGCAAAGTGCAGACATGCATATGAGGTTAAGTCTGTTCCAAAAGTGCTTTGAACTAGGATGTCGTGCGCAATCAAAAGGGTTGAATAGTCTAAATTCTCTAATCATTCCCGTGATTCTTGCTCCACAGATGCTTATCAGAATTAATCCAATTCATAACAAGTTAAGCAAAAACTTAACATATATATTATCGCTAAAGCATGTAAATGGAGATTGAAAGCTCATAAGAAGATGAAAGAGTCATACCTCACATATGGATTATTTCATTCTGAGAACAGTATGATTGGAAAAGACCAAATGATCATACCGAAACCCCAGTGATATGATATGAGGGAAGCTCTGATGATGATGGACCATGCTGATGGTACTGATTGGTGCATTTTCCTCTTTAGGATGGTTAATAAATGCCCCAGAGTTGAGTTGTCGCTGTTTCTAAAATTGCCCCAGGCTTTTTGTAAGGGTCCCAATATTGGGTTATCGCTAATTTTGAAATTGCCCCAGCCTTACTTGTTGTCTGGGATAGTTGCTTTGATAGATGGGCTGATAAGATGTCGAGATCGCGAGAGGCTTTTACCTCTATACCATATGGTGAACAGGTAGTGGATTTGGGCTTTGATTCCCTCAATCATTATTCCTGACTTATTTATGTAATCGTCCTTGATGATTTTCTTCTGATTTGATAAAGACTTGTGATTGAGGGTGTCAGCTCTTTGAAGGTCCTTGTTGCTGGTTGTCTTGGTGAATCATTATTTCTTCCATTCTAGGACTTGTGGCAGATTGGATGGAATGACATTGAAGTGCTTGTTGGGTCTTCTGAACATGGGTCGCTGACTTTGAGGGTTTTTCTTAGGCAAAGACTTTTTAGGTTTGATTTTGGTGTCTTGGGATTGATGTTTGGGTTTGGATATTTCTTTTGAGGGTCAGACCAGACCATTGATGGCTACCTAAGTACTCCTGTGTATACGGGAGATCAGGTCTGCGTAGTTCTTACTTGAGCTAGATGGTTTGAGAAGTGTTTTTTGGATTTTTGTTTAGTTTGACCGCACCATAAATGGTTGCCTACGTACTCCCATTGATGAGGGGAGATCGGGTCTTTCGTAGTTCAGTCTTTTGGTTGAGACCTAACTGGCTTGATATTTTTTATTTTTATTTTTTTTGATTTTTTGATTTTTTGATTTTTTTTTAACTTTTTCAACATTTACATGCATGGAAAATAAAAGGCATACTACAAAGAAAGTGATACCTTCCCAACATCTCCTAAAACTCACAACTTTATCCTCTGGATCTACATCTTCTTGGCTAGCTGAGGCCTAATAGTCCAGTTGTCAATGGTGATGTTGCCTTCAAGGCTCGCGATAGAGGTTACCTCTTAGTTCTGAATATCTTCATTCATGGCCATAACTTGATCGCCTCCTGATTCAGCACATCCCTCAGGGTTGCTTGAACTGGACCCATCACAAAAAGGTATGAACTCCTTATTCTTTGATGGGTTGGTTTCTCTGACAACCTCACCACCTTTTTCTTCATTTATTCCTTCACCTTTTTCCTGGGCTTGAGAGGATTTGAATATGAAATCTCCCTCAAACTGTTGTTGTATTTCTCACAAGGAACTTTCCTTTTTGGCTTTTCTTCCTTGTAAAGGATTAGTATTTCCTCCTCATCATCTAAGATGATAAAATCAGGCATATGGTCGCTATCTTTAGACCACAAGATTTTTGATCTTAGCGGAGGAATCTCCTTTAGGGATTCCATTGTCTCCTCTGTCATTCCCTGCATTAGGATCAGTCCACCTTGTGTTCTGCCAGGATTGGTGCTCATAGCCTTCACCTCCTTTGAACTGCCTATCTCGAGTGAACATCTTAAGCTTTTTATTTCCTTTTCACCTTTTTTGGTTATGGGGAATTCTATCTTCAGCTCTCCATTTTCAATGAGATCCTGGATTTTATGTTGTAAAGACCAACATTCATCAGTCGCATGTCTAGGTGAGTTAGAATGGTAGAGACATATCTTGGTGGAATCATAACTCTTTATCTTGGGATTTATAGGAGACAACAACTCAGTAATCCTTCCTTCGCTTATCAGAAAGTGTAGCATTTCTTCATTTGATTTGCTTAGAGGGGTGAATTTTCGGTCTCTTTTGGAGGATGTTTGATCTTTCTTCTTCGATAATTCGCATTCCCTGAGCGATTTTTTCGCTGGCGAGATCTTCTAGCAATTCTATCATCCCCCTTTTCTTGTCCTTTCAACCTACTTTGATCTTCTTCATTTAGTTGGATCATCCTGGAGAGATATGGGCTTGCAGTATGGTTAACCTCCTTTTTCTCTTGGCTTTCTGATAGTTGAGTGAAAAACTTCCTCGTATCCTGATGTTGGCGCACTATCAGCTTAGCTAGTAGATTTACTTGATTCTGGATCGTCTCTAATTTTTGCATTACTGTCATATCCTCCTCCGAGTTTTCCCACTCTAGGACATTTGTTTTGTGCCTTTGGGGGTATTCCTCCATCCTTCGTATGTACTTACGATTTGGATACATTTTAGCGCTTCCTGACCCGATCATATTTACTCCCTCTGTATCATGCTACAAAAGAAGGTTGGTGTTAACATTTTGCTGGTCAGGTCGTTGGACCAAAATACTGCCACTCTCGATCAGATTTTGAATTTTATGCTTTAAAGACCAATAATCTTGTGTATCGTGTCCTGGAGACCCTGAGTGCTAAGCACATCTCTAGTTTGGATTGTATCTTTTGCTCCCTGGTTCTAGAGGTGGAGCCAGTTCGGTAATTTTCTTGTGATCCATTAACATCGCCAATACATTTTCAAGGGAATCGCCCAGTGGAGTGAACACCTGATTTTCTGTTCTTTCAAATTTTCTCTTTCTTTCTTGGCATTGGTTGAATGCAGCCTATTGTTGAAATGGCAGATTGTCTTTCTTTTTCTAATTGGGGGGACTATATGTTGGTCTCCTAGCTTGCCCTTGTAGAATGAGGGATACATTTTCATTGCCTTTATCTGGTACCCTCTTGGGATCGCTCGCATACTTGTCAGTGTATATATGCTAGGCGACTGCTTCCAAGGCAGTGAAGTCTTTAATCTTGCTTGCCTTCAGGCCCATCTCTGCCATTTCATCGTGTTTGATCATCTATGAGAATGACTTTCATATTCTAGCTAGGATCCTTTCATAGTAAGGTGCCTCTTGAATGTCTATGAAAGTCATCACCATTTCAATTTCTGTCATTGTTGGAATGACTTACGCTGCTAGATGTCTCCACCTTTGGGCATATTCTTAGAAAGACTCAATACTCTACTTTTTGACTTTAGTCACTTAGTATCGATCTGGTGCCATTTGTGACTAAAAACTGTACTGATTTAGAAAGGTGTGGGCAAATTCTTCCTAGTTATGGATTTTGGCATTGCCAAGTCGGGCATGCCAGGCTTTAGCCTCTCCAGTGAGACTCTTTTGGAAAAGCTGCATTCTGAGGCTTTCATCTTCTGCATAAGACCCCAGCTCGCCAATATATACTTTTAGATGCGTATAGGGATCGCCTGGCCCATTGTACTTTTCAAACTCTAGGACTTGGAATTTGTCAGGATATCGAGCCCCTGGGAATATGCATAGATCTGGATAGGTGACACTTCCATAGTTTCTAGTCCTTTTGACTGACCGGATGGTTTCCTCCATTTGTTGGACTTTCTTTCTTATATCCATAGTTTCTCGATCATCCATGAGTTTTGTGATTTCATAGGTTTTGTTGGTTTCTTTATTGGAATGAGGTTTACGTATCTGGGTTTCCACCTTTCTGTTATTACCCAGACTGCCCCCTGGTGTGAATGACTCTAGTTGAGTAGACATTGTGACACCCCCAAATCCGGGTACTTTTTACCTCAGATCTGGTACATCATTTCTATAACTATTGCGGAAGATATAAACATAAATTATTTATACATTAAACTTTTACACATCATTCCCAAGATCTACAACATTAACTTAATACATACCTTCAATATCTAAAGAGGTTTACAAAGCTATTTTCGTCAAAAAATTTAATAGATCTAACTGCACCATAATTTAATCTTGCACTTTGCCTTTGCTTATGTCTTTACTCGAGCTTTCATCTTAATCTAAACTTTTTTATCATGATATAGCAAGGGTGAGCAATAAATTTGCTCAGCAAGTTTTGAGTACAATAAGGATATATCATGATTGAAAAGAATGAATAAGCTTTCACGTTTTCAACAATATAATAATTGTGAAATAACATGAATCAAGTTTCAATAATTGCATGACTGAATCAATAATGTTTGAAGATCAACAATGACCATGAACAATTTAACTAAACCTTATGGTAATGAAGGTGATAAGCCTTTCATACCGGATGAACATATGCAACATGCACTAAGTGTGAATCAATAATCAGTATAGACATGAATAATCTACAATAATTATTCACTAACATGCTTTGAACATACAACTTAAGTTTAAGTTAGGGAAACTTGCATGCACCGCTGATTACTGCTAAGCAATCTAATTTAATCTCTCATGAAAGACCTATCAATTATAAGATTGATCTTTCAATTAGCATAACATACCTGCTAACTCATAATATTATTTCTTTATCCATAAATTATCTAACACTTAATCACAAAAATCAAATATTAGATAACATCTTAACACATCAGTATTATTATCGTCCTTTGATAATTCTTCAATCATTGTATCATATATATTATGATTTAACACTTAATCTTTCATATTATAAGTTCTTTTCTATAATCCAGTAGACCAAATACTAATATTATAATCTGAATTACTTAAACATATCAATCCAGCAACCTGTATTGAAACTATTCTTCAATTCAGCAACCTGGATTCAAACTAACTTACAATCCAGCAAACTGCTTTATAATTTAGCAAGCTGTTTTCCAATTCAGCAAGCTGTTTTCGTTTCCAATATATCAAATTTCCAATTCATCTTATTATACATTCAATATGACTTATTGAATGTCAAATTAACTTAACTCCTCTTTTAAACTCCATTTAATATTATTTATTATATAATAACATTAAATTCATTTACTAATATTATTAATCATTAAATAATATTTTAAATCAATGATTTCATAACACTTTAATCCAAATGTTATCAATCACTTAATAATCTCATAATCTAATATTATTAATATTTTAATCATTTCTTAAACTTATAAACAATTTATTTTAATTATTTACACTTTACTAATTAATGCATCTAATCATTCTAAAAAATGACATACATGTAGACACTCGAAATTTTCTGCACACCTGTTACTAACATTGCAGGAGGGCAAGTTCATCTTTCAGACATAACCTTGGAAGACAGCTCATATCCAGTCTGGATACTACCGAAAGCTCAGTCTCAACCCCGGAACATACACCGGGAGTATCAATTCCAGCCTCGGAGATAACCCCGAGGCCTGTAGTTCCAATACCGGAAATTCCACCGGAGAAGACCAATTTATCCCGGAGATAACCTCGAGATATTCAGTCTTAGTCCCAACACTGGGAGTAGCAGATTCCAACCTTAGAGATAACCCCAAGGAAGGCAGTTGCAGTTCCGGAGATAACCCCGAAAATGCTTGTTTCAAATGCATGCAATCAGCTTCAGAACACTCGACACTCACACAGAGGCACTCAAATACAAGACCCAGAGATAACCCCGGGAAGACAGGCACACCTCAGAGATGACACTGAGGACCTTCAACACTTACAGTAGTCCAATCTCAGAGATAACCCTGAGCAACGTCTACTTTATCAGCCCAAATCAGAGATAACCCCGGTGAGGGGCAAAGTCATCATCTTGCCACCTTGATGCCACATCACGCCGTCTCAACATTTCAGACATACATTTCTACACAACAATGTCCCACAAGAACCAAGGAAGTCCAATCCCGAGTGACTATTACACAAGGTAACAGATAGAATTTGAAGCTTGAAGACTGGAGGGCATGGTCCCATCTTCCTGACTTCGTACAACCTCTAATCCCATTTCATTACGTAACTGTCAACAACGACGGTCTGAAATAGGTCTTACACACCTCAGTCGGATTCCCGGATTGAAGTTCTAAAAGTTCGAACGGACATCACGTTGCATGCGTGCACATACTTCGAGACGGCAGGACCCGCGGAGTCCGGGGGACCCCGGGCAGCTGTAGGTACATCTGCAGCCACCTGCGGCTCCCGCCTCTATAAATAGAGGGCTTGGGGTGGCCATTTTAAAAGAGAAAAAGGCGAGGAAGCTCTGTCCAATTTGCGCTGTATGCACCCTAAATTGAGTGTTTTCTCATTTTGAACACTTGTAAGCTCATATATAGCTACTTTTTACCTGCGGGAGCCGAGTGTTCATCCACTTAAAGCTATAGAAGTCTTCTTTGGCAGCCCACTATAAGCCTTCTTACACACTTTTAGGCCTTTCTCTTCATCTTTGCACAAACTATTCTTCACGTTGAGAGTCGTGTTACATGTGTTTGCCCAGAGTTCGGTCCATAGCTTTCATTTCTTTTGTATATATATATATATATATATATATATATATATATATATATATATATATATATATATATATATATATGAATTGTGTGTCGAACTATGTTCGATGAGCCTAAATTTTACATCGGGTGCGTTTACTGCTTTAATATATATATATTTATACTTATATATATGAACAATTGTCGGACTTTGTTCGATGAGTTTACATGATTTTATATATATATATATATATATATATATATATATATATTATATATTTTGTCTCGCCTAGAGTTTACTTCGTGGCGGTTGACCATTTTTATTACTTTCTGTACATTTCGTCCCGCCTGGAGTCTCCTCCGTGGCGGTTGATCGATTTTACACCTTTATTTATATTTTTGATCCCCTATGGAGGTGCTTCGTGGCGGTTGATCATGTCAATATATATATATATATATATATATATATATATATATATATATATATATATATATATATATAGCTTTTATATATATTACTACTTACTGCGTTCATATCAATTGTGGCATCATGTGAGCCTGAGAATCATGTGATCACAGATTCAGTTAACACAGACAGATCTAGAGGCCCTGACATTAAGCTGCCAAGCCTTAAAATTAGGGTTCTAAGTCAGTTTTGAAACTTGATTTTCTGGCTTCTAGATGTTATGGATCCTTGACGTAACATCTTGGATCACTAAATAACATCCCTAACACAACTTTAACCAACAAACAACAACAAATAACATGGATCACATAGATTTTTATAAAGTTAGGGTTTTATACCTTTATGCTTTGATTCTTGAACTTTTGATCCTTGATCTGATCTTGGAAAACTATGAACTGATATTGGCTTTGTTTATCACTCCCTCTCACTATAAGTTCCGAAATTATAGAGAGAAAATGGCTTGGATAGGTTTGGAAAGTAAAGTGAGTTACTTTACTTTCTTTTTAAGTTAAAATCTTTGATCCATGAACCAAGTTGATGCAAGGTGGCACACATATCTGATCTTTGTTAGATATAGAGCACATGAGATAAGTTGGAGTAGTGAGTCACCAAGATTACAAAATATTTTACTTAAAAAGTAAGTAAAGGGGTATTTTCGTCATTTCGCACCCACTAAGGGTAATTTGATCTTTTACCCTATAATTTGAAGGGTATTTTGGACATTTCCCATTTATCCCATAACTTTAAATACTTAAGCTTTTATACTTAAAATTTAAGCTACCAAATTAGGGTTTTAATAATCCGAATTAGGGTTTCTAATTCTCAGAACAAAAATTAGGGTTTTCGGACGTATCGTTAGGGTTCCTAACTAGTCGTTAGAGTTTTCTAAATTAATAATCATATTCTTAATATAACTTTAGGGTTTGATAAAGTTACAACTTATCCAATCAATTCCTTCATCCTAAACCATAATTTTGTTCACATAAACCAACATTGTACACTTATATAACCACATACATTGATTTTATATACTCATATACACTTAACACTGCTAATTCTCCACAAAGATTTTAAATCCACCAAAATCCTTCATAGAATTTTGAAATCCTTAAAATTCCTTTAGAGAAATGTCAAATCGATACACTTATTTTCTGTCTAGGTTTATCTTATAACCTTTAATCCATCATTTTAGATTTTATAATTTTTTTTAATTTCTCGGGTTATCACAAGTGTTGTACCTTTTCGGAAAGCTGTTGTCGAGAGCTACACAATGACATGGGATTAGAGGTTGTACGAAGCCGAGAAAATAGGTCCATGACCAGATCTCAAAGTCTTAAAAGTCTATCCGGTGTGCTTTCTTGTGTAGTTGTCACTCGGGATTTGAGTTATGGTTCTTGTGGGACACCTTTGTACGCAGTGTGGATTGAAATGTGTTGAGACGACGTGAATGTGATATTGAGGTGGCAAAATGATGATTTTTGCCCCACCAGGTTATCTACGGCTTTTGCGCAGATGTAGTAGTCGTTTCTCAGGGTTATGTCTGAGATTGGGCTGCTGTTGATGCTGAATGTCCTCGGGGTTATCTCCGAGGTGTGTCTGGGGTTGGAACTGAGTATCCCGGGGTTGTCTCCGGGGTTGAAACTGACTTTTCTGGGGTTATCTCCGGAAATTGAACTACATCCCTCGGGGTTGTCTCCGGGGTTGAAACTGAGATGACTTCCAGGGTTATCTCTAGAAGACGATTCTGCCCTCCTACAGGGTTAGTAATGTTAGGTTTGTAATATTCCTGAATGTAATCAAATTGCATAAAGTAAGCAAAAACGTGATAAAATAGAGCCCGGATCATCCTTTATGCTCAATTATTAATTAAACAAAAAAAATAAAGAACAAGAATTATACCCTTGAAGATTCGACCTTCCTCATGTACAAGTTCACCTCCAAATCTTTTCGCTTTCAACTTGAATCCACCAAGTTTGGTTCCTTCATTTGATCAATTTAGCCACCCAAGTGTTTAGCCTCTAGAGGTGATCCACCAAGGAAGAAGAAAGATTCAAGAAGATGTGTATTTGGCAAAACCCTAGTTTTTCTATCTCTCATAGAAAGGGGTTTATTCTCCCAACTATTGGAATTACGTATTCACGTGTTTTGTGAAAGTGTCAAAACCCTTCACCCTTAATAAGACTCCTCTTATTTATAGATATGGACAACCCTCCTTAACAATTAAGGAATTGAGTTTTATTTTAATTAATTAAACTCCTTTAATTAATTAGGCTCCCAATCTTATTAGGAACAACTAATTAAATTTTTTTAATTAATTAGCCTCCTAATCCTATTAGGAATATATGAGAGTACTTTTATTAATTAATTTCCAAACTCCTTTAGGAATTAAATAATAATAATAGTAATAATAATAAGACTCCTCTTATTAATTTATATTTAATATTTTTAAAATATTAAATAATAAATATTAAGCTATTTAATTTATTCTATCACCATAGATTAAATTAAATATACATAACTTATTATTACGATTATGTCATTAACTTCTTAAATAATTATTCTTCCTTTTATGGTGTGACCCTTTAGGTTCTCCATATTAAATCGGTTATGAATAAATCAATTAGAACAATTCTAATCTTAAATAAATAAATAAATTAAAATATTAATCTATTTAAATAAATAATATTTATTCTACAATAGGGATAAGTCTTCCTAGCGATTAACGACTTTTCATATAATATAGATTTCAACATTAATCATAAAAGAACCTTTGAGTAAATAGTTACTGTACAATTCAATGCTTTCACTATACAATGTCCCAATTACATATAAAATATGGAATTACTGTCAAGTCTTATTTTATTTAATTATATGTATTTCGATCCTTAAATGCACAAATCCAAATAATACAAATTAGAAACTCCTTTCTAATTTCATTCTGCCTTGGCCAAGGAGTACTAGGTTATCATTTATCGAATCACATAAAATATTTCTCTTCTTTTACTAGAAGGAGTAAATTCTTTATTGATCATACATTATCTCTATGTATAACTTATTATACCCAAGCATACCCTTTGATATACCCTAAGGGTCTGAAGGAATAAATCAAAGTATAACTCATCATATATAAGATACTATGATGATCTCAAGTCCAAGGATCACGTGTATTACTATCACTTCAGGAATTTCTATTGATAGGCAAGTAAAACTCCATTAGGTATTCCTTAGCGAGCCACGTTCAGTGTACTTATTCTCTAATAAGCACCTACATACTTGCTTTAGTGTCTCCACACAAATGATTATAAAATCAATCATCCTCTTCCAATGAGCAAGCAACGTATGTACCATTCTATCTGGATTCACTAATCCTCAATTTAGTAATCCAAAGATTGGGAACTATTTTGGTTTTAAGCTTTCTAAGAATTTAGATCTCATTAAAATGATGATCATCATTATTCTAAAAGCATTGCTTAAAACTATGAGTTTATCACATATTATAAAGAAGCATCATGTAGATAATTAAAAACCTTTAATAAATTAATCCTTTTTATTAATAAATGAATAAGATTGTTACAAAGTATATGCTTTATCATCAAACATGATTGGCTTGTGTGCATACTACTTTCAATCTCCCACTTGCACTAAAGCCAATTGCCATAGTATCTCATACCCTTCTTGGATAAGCTTTAGTTAATGGATATGTAATGTTGTTCTTGAGAGTCCACTATTTCTATAGTGATTTCCCATCTTTCAATGATTCTTATAATCAAATGAAAGTGCCACAACACATGTTTAGATCCAAGATGAGACTTAGGAACTATTCCTAGTTCTACAATAAACTTATCATCCAAACAATCAACTTCAACTTCATTTATAGCTATATACTTTGTCTTTATCACTAAACTAGCAACTCTTTGCTATTTAAAACCTTTCCAATTCACTGCACCACTGTTCAAGGTAACGCTTTACCTTAAAGTGGATTTTATGTCGTATTGGTCTGTCTGAAAAACTTGAGTCTGTTAAGCCCTCTAGTTTTAATTTAGACCAACCATAAATTTTAATCACTTCCTTAGTGTCGGTTAAGTATTTTAAGATAATTTTCACTATCTTACAGTGATCTTCTTCAGAATATGACCAATCAACATCAGGTCTCGTATATTTCATTGCATACATGATAGTTACTCATGCGATCTCTCTTTTCAGGAGTCTATATGGACTATTAAGAGAGATACACTACATGGCTCATCAACATGAGACATCTTTTTGAGTTTGCCATGCTAAACGACTTTAGCATCAAATAAATATATGTTCCTTGGGTTAAGTCGAGCATCCTCTTGAATCTATCTAGATAGATTTGTATCCCCAATTAAAATACTCTTTCCAAATTATTCATGGAGGAATGTTTAGACAACTTTATCTTTACTGATTCTAGCATTGGCATGCCATTCCTTATCCGTAGTATATCAATATATAAAATTAGGAATGTCACGACGCTCTCACTGACCCTTTTGTACGCTCTCACTGACCCTTTTGTACACACTAGGTTCATTCTTATTTTTTATAAAATTAAACTCTTTTGATTGTTTCATCAAAATAAATGTTCTATTTTTGAGAAGCTTGCTTCAATCAATTTCTCTAAGTGTCTATAACTTTTACCTCATCGTATATAACTTGATCATCATCTTCTATGATGCATACCTCATCATCATCATCATCTATGATGAATCCATACCTCCTATGTATCTTCGGTACTATTCCAGATTTATAATTTGGTTGTGGTACAATAGGTCTATTTTCAAGTTCCTCTTATTTGACTTATAGTTTTTTGTGGTTCTTGAACTCTTCAAGATTCTATTATCCTTCCACTAGCCCCTTCAATGATAAACACCTTTATCTTAGAAGGTAGCGTATTTCACAACAAACATCTCTTGCTAAGTAGAATTATAGAACATATACCCTAAACTTACTTTAGGATGTCCCACAAATCTGCACTTGTCAAATCTTGACCCAAGATTATCCTTTGAAACCTTTTCACATAAGTTGGACAACCCATTATCTTAACTTACTTAAAATTAGGAATCCTTTCTGTCCATAACTTTTATGAAGTCTTGTGGTCAGATTTTGAGGTTACCTTTTCGTAGATATGCAGCCATTTCTAGGACATTATCCTAGAAGGATACTGGAATGTCGGTAAAATCATTATGGACCGTACCATGTCCAACAAGGTATAATTTTTCCTTTCAGATACATCAATCAATTATTGTGTATTAGGAGGCATCCATTGTGAGAAAACCATTTGAGATGATCTAGAAACGCATTGCACAAGTATTCTTTCCTTGATCCGATCAAAGAATCCTAATACTTTGCCAATTTGTTTCACTTCTGAATTCTTTGAACCTTTTAAATAATTCATACTTGTATTTTATCAAACACAAACATTCAACTCTTTGAATGATCATCTCATTTTCTTATACTAGTTTGTTCAATTTGCAAAATAATTTTTTTCACGTAAGTCAAGTATACAAAATTCATTAAGTAATATTCCAGTTCTATACAAAACATTATTATTATAAATAGAACAACAATTATTCTTAAATATAATACCAAAGATTTCATTGTCCAACAACAAAATAAAAATAATATTTCTAATAAGAACAGGAATACAATAACAACTTATTGACTTAATAGATTTGCCCTTAGACATTGCTAAACTATAAGTTTATATGGCTAATGTAGCAACCTTTGCTTCATTTCCATACATAGAATTACTTATCTTTGTTTAGCTTTCTACTTCTACTTGGTCCCTTCAATACCCAAGTAGAACTTTAAAGAAAAATATTTTTTAAATCATGAACAAAATTGTATTTGTAACTAAAACTTCACTAAGCTTCTTCTGGTTAGACTCTACAAGATGCTTCTTGCAGTTTCTTTCCAGTGTTCAGGCTTATTGCAGTGGAAGCAAACTCCTTTGCTATCCGTATCAGTTTTGTTCTTATTATCCTTTATTTTTGCCTTTCTATTTACCTTCTTTGAATCATTCTTCTTTTCAGAAGATCCTTTGACCCTACCAGTAAGACTTGGTCTTTCTTAGTTGGAAAATGACTCTCAACATTTTTCAACATGTTAAGAAAATCAGCGAGGCTGATATCTAGCTTATTCATATGAAAAATTCACAACAATTGTGAGAAGGAGTCCGGGAGTAACTACAAGATCAAATCTTGACTCAACTGTCCATCCATGACAAAAACCCGTTGTCCTAATTGATCAATCAAATTGATTATGTTAAGGACTTTTGTCTGTAATGTAGTGTCATCGGTCATTCTAGATCGGAAGAGCTCCTTAGATAATTGATATCTATTAGTCCTACTTTTCTCACCATCAACTACTTGATGTGTAGGAGTATAGTAGGAGCATCCATAGTTTCATGTTGACGCTGAAGCTCATTACTCATGGATGCGAGCATGATGCATTGAGCCAACTGTTCATCATCTTACCACTTTCTAAAAGTAGCAATCTCTTCCTCAGAGGCATTGTCTGCAACCATTGCACGAAAGACGTATTAAGGACATAAGATAGCTTTTCAGCCATTAGAACTATTCTCAAATTCCTTTACCAATCCGTTTAATTTAGTCCGGTTAATTTAGCATCTAATACGCTACGCAATTATAGTAATTTTAGACATTGTAAAATTCTGTAAATAAATTTGTAATTTAACAATATTATATCATACATTCTTTTATTAATTACCAAAATAATTTAGGTCTTTTTTTAAATTGGTATCTCCCACTATTTTCTTCAAACTATATTACCCTCAATTTATATAGTTCGGCGATATCTAATTAAAGATATGCTAGTGAGAATAAGGATCCCATTTTAAATGTATATAACCTTGTGTGTGCACAACAAACTATATATAAATAAATAGGTAGACAACTCTTGTCAATTACATGAACTATGGAACTCCTTGTATTTTACCTCTTAGATCATAATGGTTAAGTGTGTGCACATCTGAACTAAAATGATCTAAGTTAAGCCATACCTAGCACTCCATATATTCAAAAGAAAAACAATGTCCTTGTGTGTGCACAATAAAACAGTATTGTTCAGTTTATTTATAAGCATTAAATGTGAAACAACATCATAAATATTTAATACCTGCCTTGTGTGTGAATAACAAACTCATATTAAATATTTAATACTCTATTATTTTACCATGCTAGAAGGCGATGTTCGATATTCTAAATATCTTTGAACGTTACAACTTAATATAATTTATTTGAGGGTTTTGTTATTAATTTGTCTCATCTTGTTTACACGCACGCGCACACACACACACACACACACACACACACACACACACACACACACACATATATATATATATATATATATGTATATAGTATAAGCATGCACATATAGAATACTATATTCTACCTGGATTGATTACGGACTTTATTCTAGTTTGGTTCACTAGAGCCACCAAGTAAACCAAAAGGTCAAACCTAGGGTGCAAGAATTAAATTTAAATTTAACTATTACATTTAAATCTCGAGCTCTATTACAAACAGGTTTTCAAGCGCTCCTTGCTCCTTGATCTCCAATTCTTCAAAATTAATTATAACTATTCCTATTACAAAATTATTTAAAATAAATAGAAACATTGATCAACAGTCAATGGGAAGTACATAGAAGGGAGATAGAATTTACATTAAGAAAAATTAGAGAATACGATGTACGCAGGCCCCATTTAATAAAACACATACATTCACGTATCTAACTAAAATTAAATCCAATCACATTGGTCAATAGTCCATAATCAATCTCATTTATTATCATACACATCACCATATGCATCAATAAATAACATTCATCTCATAAATAATAAACATTCAATATATATATTGATATCATTTAATGAGCAAATTTAGTTAGCATAAAATTTAATTTTGAATCAAAATAAACTCCATTATTTTAATCCAAATTTAAATCAAAATAAACTTCTTTTATTTTAATTTATCCAATTTTGAATAAAATAAACTATTTTATTTTAATCAAATTCTTTAATCAAAATAAACTCATTTATTTTAATTAATTATGGAATCCAATTCCAAATAAAAAAAAATCTTTTATTAAAGGAAACGCGAATTCTCTTTCTTATTCTCAAATAAACTCATTTATTTTGAATAATATACAATCTTATTCCATATCTAAATAAACTCCTTTATTTAAGGAAATACGGATTCTCTTTCCTATTCAGGAATAAAGTCTTTTATTTTGAATAATATGAAATCTTATTTCTTATCTAAATAAACTCCTTTATTTAAGGAAACATGGAATCCAATTTCAACTCCAATTAGTTATCATGGAATCTAATTTCAACTCTAATTAGTTAGCATGAAATCAAAGAATATATTCGAGATGGATCTACGCCCGCTGGGGCAAGTCAAGCTAAAAGAATCTATAAAATAGCCCTGAAGTTCTATTTGAGCGGAGACGCACTTTACAAAAGGGATGTTGGAATAGGCCTTTTAAGATACCTGGAAAAAGATCAAGCCCAAAGACTCATGGATGAAGTCCATGGTGGAGTATGCGGTCCACACATGAGCGGCCCTTTACTTGACAAGAAGATATTAAGAATGGGGCATTATTGGATTTCTCTCAAAGCCAACTATGACGATCACGTCAGGAGATGCTATCAATGCCAAGTCCATGGAAATGCCATCCACGCTCCCGATCCTCATGTGGGTTGAAGGCATGGGCTGTAACCGAGGAGATCAGGCCCCTTGGGCCGAAGCCATGCAGAATGTTGAGGGTGTTCGGGATCGGATATCCGAGCCCTCTGGGCCAAATTTCTATATTGATCGGGATGTTCGGGGTCGGGCCTTCGAGTCCCTTGGGCCGAAGCCCAGACCAGTATATATATGTTTGGTTGAATTGGGTCTGTGCAGTTGGACAACCTATGTGCAGAGTCTGAAGTTATAAGGGGTTTATATGGTTGAGGACTCTAGTCCTAAACATATTTGAATAAGGTAACTCCAAAGGTAGTTTTTGAATTGGATTCTACTTACACCTTTTATGGAGATTATGTTGAACCCAAATATAGGTAACTACCATAATTAGGAGTCCTAATCCGACTCGGAGAGGGATTCTAAGGAAGTGAGAATGGCTATAAATACGAGTCTTGGCTACAGTTAAACGGGTAATACATCTTGGAGAACTAAACACCTAACCTCTATTGTTAAACCTTGTGAACGACCTATACTTATTCTCACACCGGAGCTATCCCCCGGTGGCACAAGATGTCAAGCTTCGTGTGTGATTTGTTATTGTGCAGGTTCAAGCACGTGGATTCTGTGATTAGACGCATCGGCAAAACTTTGCGTTAACATTGGCGCTAGAAGGAGGGCAGTGCTTTTTACAATCACAATTAACTTCTCCGGTAGAAAGTTATGGCGAGCAGGGATACCAGTGCTTCTAACCGGGAGAAGGCGAAGACCCACCAGACCACCCAGGTGAGGGGGTCGGTGAAAAATAGACTGGGTTCCAGAATTCAGGCTGGTCAGGAGGAACCTGCCCCTTCCCTCCAGCGTAAACTCTTCCATGACAACCAACACACGCCCAATCAGGTTAGCTACACCGATGAAAACCACTCTCGAGCACACGGAGGTTCAGGAAGAGACCGAGGTGAAGGCAGTCGAGACCAGCGGGAGTTTATTCCTAAAGAAGAAAATGCAGCAAAACAAAGACGCCATGATGGCCTTGTGTCTTCAGCAAGATGAGCTCGAGGAGTAGATGGCAAAGATGGCTGGAGAATATGAAGCATCCTCAAAAAGGTGTAGACATCGGAGCCGATCCCGATCACCTCGATGAGGAGAGGCGGAAAGAGAAAAGAGTCGGCCCAGAAGCCGCTCTCGCGATGGCAGAAGCTGAAGGAGGAGCTGTTCAGCAGACCGGAAATTAGATCACCTAGGCAGATCGGGATAGAGGAGGAAGGTCACATCTCCTGAATATGAGAGGGACAAACACAGATCGTCCCCTCGTAAAGAGGAATCTGACCCCCTGGCTCGAAGGGTAACGGAGTTTGAGAAATTGTTGGTGGCGAAGAGTTCGATGGGAACTCATTCGGCTTACATGGGATCCCCCTTTTCACCAGAAATCAACCACGTCACTGCTGACCCTAAGAAAAAGATGCCCCTAATGGAGACGTATGACGGGCTCGGGGATCCTTATGATCATTCAGACGAGTATGACAGGTTGATGACATATTACGAACATTCGGATGCTGCTAAGTGCCACATGTTTGTAACAACTTTGAAAAGAGCGCCCGAGAATGGATGGGAACCCTGGCAGCAAGATAAATTAATTCATGGAGTGACCTTCAGGAAAAATTTCATGCTCGATTCGGAAGTAACAGGAGACGAGGAAAGATAACAGCTTCCCTCATGCAGGTAAGACAGAGGTCGGATGAAAGCTTGGGTCAGTATGTCAAGAGATTTCGGGAGACAGTGGGTTTGGTAGCAGAATTGAACTCCCCACAAGCCTTAGGATTTTTCACGACTGATCTGGATATAGGAAGGTCAGAAAAACTAATGAAGGATCTGGTGATCCACCCTCCGGCAAACCTGGCCGAAGCCTTCCATCGACCGGATGGATTTATTACGATAGAGGAGGCTATGGGAAATTATAAACCGCACTCCCAGTCTTATGAGAAGTCAAAGGATCGGGACAAGCAGAGTTCTCAGCTGTCGAACAATCAGGTGAGGTCGGATAGTTATGGAAGAAAAAGCTATAATGGTGGAGGTTCGGGAAGTGGCCGACCACCCTTCCCAAACAGGAATGTCAACAAAGTTTACACCGCACTGAACACAGATTAGGCAAAGATATTGGAAGATATGCGGAACAAGCCATTTTTTGAGCCATGTTTGATGAATCCAAAGCTCGGAAAGAGAGGTCGGGACAAATATAGTGAATACCATCAAAGTCGCGGACACACGACGGAGATGTGTAATAATCTGAAGGACCTGATAGAGAATAACATCCAGAGCGGCCATCTGGTCTAGTATGTAGTTGGTCAGGAGAGTTTAGAGGCACCTAGGGAGGAAAGCAGAGGGCCGGCTAGAGATACACAGCCAAAATCGAACTAGCCACCCCGAGGTGTGATCGACGTAATTTTAGGCGGTTCGGTAGGGCGTGTGACCGGGAAGAAGAGAGACAGACATCTCGAAGCTGTGTTGTTAGTAGCGGGTTCCTCGTCGAGAAAGGATCGGGCCTACTCATGAATATCCATCTCGTTCTCAGACAAGGATTACCCTACAGATCTAATAGAACCACACGATGGGGAGCTGGTGATAACGGCACAGGTCGGACCAGTAGACATAAAAAGGATGATGATCGACAATGGGTCTTCGGTCGACATACTGTACACTCACGCTTATCAGATAATGGAACTAGAAGGAAAGAAAATGGAGTTGGGTGGAGAAGGCCCATTGTATGGTTTTAGTGGGGATCCGGTGCATGTGTCAGGCACCATTAAATTACCTGTCAAGTTCGGCACGGCCCCCAAGCAGGCAGAGATAACGGTCAGATTTTTTATCGTACAAGTGGATTTGGCATACAACGCTATACTGGGAAGGCCGACACTCGCAGCACTACAAGCTGTTACATCTATACCTCACTTCAAGATCAAGTTTTCGACACCAAATGGGATAGGGGAGGTAAAAGGGGATCTTGATATCGCCCGAAGGTGCTATCGAAACACATTAATCTCTTCGGGGGTCGGGGTCAGCAAGCAGAAGCAGACAATGGCTATCGAAATAGAGTCATTCACTGAAAGTAGCACAGAACCGCTTGTCCTGCCTGCCGAAGAAATAGAGGATGTAGAGTTGGTCCCCGAAAACACAGACAAATTGAACAAGATTGGATCGGGGTTGATGAAACCGTTCTGTACTGGGTTGATAGACCTTCTTCAGGTATACGTCGACATCTTTGCATGGGAACCTAGAGACATGCCCTGGGTAAGTGAGTCAGTGGCATCACACAGGCTGCAGGTAGACCCGAAGAAAAAACCAGTTGTACAAAAAAGAAGGATTTTTGCTCCAGAGAGGCAGAAGATCATAGACGAAGAAATTTCCAAACTATTGGAAGCAAGATTCATCTTCAAAATTGACTACCCTGAGTGGCTGACTAATGTGGTATTGGTTCAGAAATAGAATGGGAAGTGGAGGTTATGCATCGATTACACGGACCTGAACAAGGCATGCCCAAAAAATTTCTATCCTTTGTATAGACTAGCTGATCGATGCCACATCGGGGTATGGTATGTTAAGTTTCATGGATGCTTTCTCTGGATACCACCAGATCTCGATGAGTAAGGAAGACATTCTAAAGACTAGTTTCATTACTCATCGGACCATATATGCATATCGAAAGATGACCTTCGGACTGCTAAATATGGGGGCAACATATCAGCGAATGGTGAACTTCGTGTTCAGAAAGCAGTTAGGCCAAAGTATGGAGGTTTATGTGGACAACATGATTGTTAAAAGTATGTCAGTTCGAGATCACCTAGAGGATCTGGAGAGCTGCTTTAAAACAGTATGAAGATACAAACTGCGGTTGAAACCGACTAAGTGCACTTTTGAATTGGGGTTAGGAAAGTTTTTGGGATATTTGGTCAGTAAAAGAGGCATCAAGGCAAATCTAGAGAAAATCCAGGCGATCTTAGACATGAAATCTCCGAAGACATACAAAGACGTATAGAGGTTGACGGGCCGAACAGCTGCCCTTCGGAGATTTGTGTCAAAGTCAGCCAAAAGATGTCTACCCTTCTTTGACACTCTTAAGGGACCGAAGACTGAGAAGAGTTTCCCGTGGACCTCTAAGACCGAAGACACGTTCCAAGAGATCAAGAAATATTTATCTTTGACACCCTTATTGATGAAACCGATCCCCTCGAAACCTTTGTATCTATACTTGGCTGCAAGCTCGATGGCCATTGGGGCAGCATTGGTAAGGGAAAAGGGGGGAAGACAGTTCCCAGTATACTACGTCAGTCACGTTCTTTGGGATGCAGAGATAAGATATCTGAACTTGGAAAAGTTTGCCTACGCCTTGATTATTGAGAGTAGAAAACTGCGACACTATTTCCAAGGTCGGTTGGTAGTGGTGTATATGGATCAGCCTTTGAAAAAAGTATTGCACAGGCCAAAAGTGTCGGGTCGGTTGGCTGCTTAGGCAATGGAATTAACACAGTTTGCTTTAGAATACCACCCCCGAACAGCAATCAAGGGACATGAATTGGCAGACTTCGTAGTGGAATGTTCTTTTACAGAACCGGAAGTGAGTACAATTGCCAAAGCTCAATAGAGGCCAACTTCATGGACTTTGTATGTAGATGGGTCCTTGACTACGGACATCAGCGGGGCAGGAGTTATTCTGACAAGCCCCGAAGGATTTAAAGTCCAACAAGCCATCCGGTTTCAGTTTAAAGCTACAAACAATGAAGCGGAATATGAAGCCATTTTAGCTGGACTCTGGTTGGCGCGAAGCCTAGAAATTCAGAAGTTATTTGTCTATAGTGATTCGCAATTGGTGGTCAAGCAGATATCGGGAGAATATGAAGCTCGGGGGGTAAGAATGAAAAAATATCTAGCCGAAGTAAAGGAAAAACTCGCATATTTCACTTCATACAGTTGCCAGGGGGTTGATCGAGCAGACATCACAACAATAGATGCCTTAGCTCGATTGGCCACAACTAAAGCAAGCTCCTTTAATGGGTCGGTGTATCTAGAGGTCTTAGAACAACTAAGTGTTTCGAAGGCGGATGTCCTAGCTTTGGACCGGCCAGACTGCTGGCTTACACCGTATATATCTTACTTAGCCGATGGGGTTTTGCCTTCAGATAGCATATTGGCAAGAAAAATCAAGCACAAGAGCATAAACTTTGTTCTCATCGATGGAGACCTATATCAAAGGGCTTTCAGCTCTCCACTGAACAAATGTTAGACACCATCGGAAGTAGATTATACACTTCAGGAAGTACATGAATTGTGGGGACCACATGGGGGCTAAGTCACTGGCATACAAGATTCTGAGGCAGGGATGCTATTGGCTGACCATCTATCAGGAGGTCACAGATTTTGTCAAAAGATGTCCCAAGTGCCAGCTGAACAACGCCATCCCTCATCAACCGCCCGAAGAGTTATGTTCGGTCTTATCCCCGATTCCGTTTGCTATTTGGGGAATTGACATCTTGGGTCCTCTGCCGAAGGCCAAGGGGTAAGCCTATTTTGTGATTGTGGCCATTGACTATATGACCAAATGGGTCGAAGCCAAACCTTTACAGAAAATCACCGAACAAGAATGTTTGAAGTTTCTCAAAGTTGTTATTTATCGATTCGAAATCCCGATGGTAGTGGTCTTGGACAATGGCAGGTAGTTTGTGGGTTCAATGTTTGAAGCTTTTTTGAAAGAATTGGGAATTCAACACCGAAAGACTTCAGTTGCCCACTCTCAGTCGAACGGTCAAGTAGAGGTCACCAACTGAACTTTTCTTAACGACATCAAAAAAAGGTTGAACGAATTAAAGGGTCAGTGGCCCAAAGAATTACTCAGTATTTTGTAGGCTTACCGAACTACTCCAAGAACGATGATAGAGGACTCGCCATTCAGATTGGCATATGGGACCGATGCACTAATACTAGTCAAGATCGGATCTCCTACTCTTCGGGTCAGCCAATATAAGGAGTTATATAATGACTAGGGACTAAGGTTAAATCTTGACCTTTTGGAGGATGTTCGGGAGTCAGCTCTACTAAGGTTGGCAATTTACCAGAAGAGAACAACCTGACACTATAATCAGAAGGTGAAGCAAAGGAGATTTGAGGTGCGAGATTTGGTCCTTTAGGAGTCGGAGGCATCGACCCCCCAGAACACTGGCAAGCTGATGCCTAACTGGGAGGGACCCTATGAAGTGGTGGAAGTGCCGAAGCCAGGTACATACCGACTTCAAGCAATGGATGGTTCGGAAGTAAAGAATACATGGCATGCTGGAAGACTTAGAAAATATTACCAGTAAAAGTTATGCCTTTCTTTGGTTGTACTTATGTAAACCATTCTAGTTATCAATGAAATAAATAAGATTTCTCTTCGAAAAATGTTTGTACTCCATTTATATTCGTAAGTTATTGCAAATCCCGATCACGTAAACTTCGGGCCAAAACCAATCAGAAAGTTGGAAACGACATAACTAATTGGTGAACGTCATGATCAGTATAACTGATCGAGAAAAGTATAATTTTTTATCAGGCAAGCTTCGGGCATAAGCCGATCAGGAGGTTCAAGATAACATAACTGATCGGTAAAAGGCACAAGTATAACTGATCGAGAAAAATACTATCAAAATTTTACTTCATTCATATTGAAAAGTTTTTACAAACCCCGATCGGACAGGCTCCGAACAAAAAGCAATCAGAAATCTTTAAACAGCATAACTGATCGGTAAAAGCATAACTGATCGAGTGAGTTACACATAAAGGAAAATTAAAACTATCACAAGTCCTAAAAGCAACTATTCCTGTGGACCATCAACGTCGGGTTCAGATTCTTCATGGGAGGAATCAAGAATAGCAGTATCTTGCTCAGCAATAATCAGCTTCACCAGAGCCTTTTCTCGATAAGCCTCAAAACCTTCAGCAAACTAAGTCATGACCTTATCGGTAAGGGCGGGCTACTCTTCATACTCCTTAATGGCTAACTGATTGGCGACGGCCCGTTCTTCCCTCAAGGTGTTATTTTCCAGAATCAATGTCCTCAACTAACTATGTATTCGGGTGAACTTGTCCTAAACAGTATGAAGGGATGCCTTTAGATCATTGTTCTCCTCTGTCAGAAGATCCTTGTCCTGGACAAGCTTCTTGGCATAACCATCGAGGCCGATAAACTCCTGTTGAAGCAACGAGTATTGTTCTTCTAGCTCGGCAACCCGACGATCAACCTTGGTCAACGAATTTCGAGTGTCGGCATGAAGATCCTTATTTTTCTTCAAATCCAAGTCCCGACCTCGCAACTTAACTTAGAGAATCGCCATATCTGACCTCAGTTGAGCCTCTTTCTTCGTAGTACGGGCCAGAGGCGGAATGGCTCAAGCGAGGACGGCGTTGGCCTACACCAAAACAACACATCAGCCATTAAAAGTACAACCAAAGTATAAAGAAGAAGCTTAAAGCTTTCGAGATTACCTGAGTTTGAGCCCTGATGTAGGCTACCAGATACTCTTTGGAGGATTGCCCCTTGAAACGTTCGTCATCATCGAGGAGTTTGAAATGCTCTAACAGATTAAAGGGGAACACTTTCGATGGACTCTTCGGCCAACAAGTAGTTGGCGTCCCTTATGAGGTACTTGCTTTGGAGGTGGCGGTCGAGGTAGGAATCGGGTCGACCTCCACAACAGCCAGTTCGGGGCCCTCAACCAAACGAGGTTTCTTGGGTCGAAGCTCGAGTGGACGGTCTTTGGTATCCTCTGAGTCCTCAAGCACCGCAGCTGGTGTTTGGGGGGGGGGAGGTATCGATTTCGGCTGGGCTAAAGAAGCGGCCTTGAAGGGAGCTTTGGTGGAAGGCCATTTTGTTCTTTTCAGCAAGGCCATCTTCTCAGCCCAGCTCATGTTTAGAGCACTCTTGTTGGTAGGTTCGGCAGTGTTATCTAGTGGGGCTGGGCCCAAAGCAGAATCGGTTGAGAGCTCCGTAATCGGGATAGTCTCCTCCTCGTCTGTCCCGTCCGTTATAGGAAGATGGATCGGCTCGATTGTGATGGGAAGAGGAGCTAAGGACTCAGCGGCCCCTTCGGGTTTAAAGATCATCACTACACAAAAGGAAACAAGTAAGAGAGATGGTTACAGAAGTATGACGAGAGAGGATGGTTGTATGAAGAGGTTCGGGATAGGATACTTACATCCGTGTTTGTACAACCAGGCTTCATTAGACAAAGCTTTCAAACTCTATTCGGTCTTACTCCACTTTTTGTGGAACTCCTTGAATGCACCAGCCCGGTCCTTGGGGAATTTTTACACTTTGGCGATGGGATCTTCGGGATGGGCCCAATTGGGGAGGAGTTTGAGGCCAGTTCTCTTTACAAAGATCCATTGTGGATGTCAGCCTTTGTTGCTTGAGGGAGTTCTGATAAGGACAGCTCGGTTAGGTTGCTTTGACTTGCCGACGGTGAATAAGGCGAAGAAAAAGTCAAGGCCAGGAGTAATATCTAGCTCTTGGGACAAAGTGATGAAGGAGATCAGGTGGATATACGAGTTCGGCACAAGTTGTTCGAACCCGACCCCCACAAAGCAGAGAAAAAAAGATATAAACTCATGAAATGGGAACTGAACCCCATACTTTAGGACATATAGGGGAACGACAACCCATTTGCCTTCGGGTCTCCAGAACATTCTCTCCTCCGGTCTGGGTACCCGAAGCTTGTACTCCTTTGGTATATTGAACAGAGTACGGATGTTAGATATTTGAGAAGGGATGACAGTTCATTGGGTGTTGATGTGCGAGAAGTCGGTCTCAGAAGAGTAGGCACTTCTGATTTTGGCCTCAGCGTTACTAGTGGAGATATCCGAATGTGCTACCGAAAGTTCGACCAGAATCAGGTTGCCGGTAGTAACTGAGGATGGAATTGCTTCAGGGGGAGGAGGAATGCTAGAATCAGCCATTGGAGGACGATGATGAACTAAGGAGAGATTTGGAGAGGTAACAATAAGATGAAAAACTTAAAATGCAGAAGAAAGAAGTTCGCCGAAAATCGCCTTTTTTGGAAAGTTTGAGAGAGGAATTTGAAATGATGAAAGGCTCGAAAAGGTGACAGTGATGGATGGATAGGGGTTTATATAGCATGACTGGCACGGATCTCCAGGGCAGTTATTTATGACGAGTGGGGCCCGGTCTTGGGGAGACGTGCACCAGCTCCAAAAATGAAAAGGAACCGTTTGAGTTCTCAAGACAGCTCATCATTTCCTGGCGTAACTATTCAAGTTCGTGTCCTTTCGAGTCTCTGATTATAAACATTTTATAACTAGAGACTAGGGGGCAATGTTCGGGAGTATTTTCCCGATCCTCGTGTGGGTTGAAGGCATGGGTTGTAATCGAGGAGATCGGGCCCCTTGGGCCGAAGCCATGTAGAATGTTGAAGGTGTTCGGGATCGGATATTCGAGCCCTCTGGATTGGAGTTCTGTTTTGATCAAGATGTTCAGGGTCGGGCCTTCGAGTTCCTTGGGCTAAAGCCCAAACCAGTATATATATGTTCGGTTGGATTGGGCATGTGTAGTTAGACAACCCATGTGCAGAGTCTGGAGTTATAAGGGGTTTATATGGTTGAGGACTCTAGTCCTAAACATATTCGAATAAGGTAACTCCAAAGGTAGTATTTGAATTAGATTCTACTTACACCTTTTAAGGAGGTTGTGTTGGACCCAAATATAGGTAACTACCAACTTTAGGAGTCCTAATCCGACTCGAAGAGGGATTCTAAGGAAGTGAGAATGGCTATAAATACGAGGCTTGGCTACAGTTAAACAGGTAATACATCTTGGAGCACTAAACACTTAACCTCTATTGTTAAACCTTGTAAACGAACTATACTTATTCTCACACCGGAGCTATCCCACGGCAGCACAAGCCGTCAAGCTTCGTTCGTGATCTGTTATTGTGCAGGTTCAAGCGCGTGGATTCTGTGATTAGACGCTCCGGCGAAACTTGGCGTTAACAGTATGAATTCATCGTGGCCCTTTTCAATGTAGGGAATGAATGTGATTGGGCCAATAGAACCCAAAGCCAACAATGGCCATCGATTCATCTTTAACGTGATTAATTACTTCACCAAATGGGTAGAAGCGGCCTCTTTCCCTAAAGTAACCAAAGAGGTAATCATTGGTTTCATCAGAAACAATATCATATATTGATATGGACAACCGAAGGTGAACGTATCGGATAATGCCAAGAATCTCAATAACCAGATGATGAAGGAATTATGCAATAAATTTCATATCAAACATCTTAATTCCGTCATTTATCGTCCGAAGATGAATGGTGATGTCAAAGCAGCTAACAAGAATATCAAGAAAATTATGCAAAAGATGTCTGCCAATTATAAGGGATGGCATGACTTGTTGCCTTTGACTCTATTAGCCTACAGAACGTCAATGTGAACTTCTACTGGGGTTACCCCCTACTCACTAGTCTATGGCATAGAAGCAGTACTCCCCATAGAAGTAGAAATGGAGCTGTTAAGAGTGTTAATGGATTCTCAAATGGATGAAGATCGGTGGTTGCAAAACCAATACCACCAGCTATCTCTAATAGATGAGACGAGGGCTGCATCCATCTTTCATGGTTAATTATATCATCAGAGGATTGCTCGGTCATACAACAAAAAACTTCATTGTTTGCCTAGAAAATTCGATCCAATCTCATATCAATTCATACATGGAATCATAAAGTCGATAATTAGCACAAAGTTAGGCTCTGATACCACGTTGGGATTGTATATAGATCGATTACATAATCAAATCATATAATAGAGTGCGAAAGCGTGATAAATTGGAATTTCAAATTTTCATACAATCTCATACCATGATCATGCTTTGTGCTTAATGTTGGGTAAAATCTAGTTACGCACAAGACACAAGTATACATGGTCAACAAGTAATAAATTATAAGTAGAGCATCGTTCTCGCGAGGAATTGTTTAATAAAAATCACCGAGTATTAACCCATAACCAACTCAATCTTATTTAAACGATTAAATTTCAACTTATATAATTAAACTACTATTAAATTCCACTAGTTAAATTAAGATTACGGAGTTTTAAAATCACAACTTCACTTATTACTTCATTTAAGTTAACACACTTCTCATCAATTATTCTCTATCCTGAGTTGTTAATCAAGAACATTAAAGTAGATAAAACCACCTTTCGATGCATAATACTCATACTCACTTAAATCCACAGATGATAAAATTAAGCAAGACACCATAATTAACTAATCCACTATATCTCTATGTGAATTATAATTAAAAATATTTAAAGAACAAGTTCTCTATAAGATTACATATGGCGTAAAGGCATATCTATATCCTAAACACGAATTTTGAATTCCATCTGTACAAAAATCACAAACACATGTTATCATGATCAGATCTAATTATATACTCCTCTTCCGATTTCATATAGATTATCGCGGTAATTAATGGCCAATCAATTAAACAATTAAGTCCAAATCACAATAGACAATCACCACAATAGAACATAATAATTGATAGCGAAGCATATTAAAATGAACTACACAATAAGATCCATTGTATTCTCAAACAAAGAATTAGTTCATTGAATTAAAACTAAGAATCCACACTTGAATACACATTAAAATATAAGAATAAGATTAGAGTGAAGAATAAATATATTGTCAGCCAATCTCCCTCTTTTTCAAGCTCCTGCTCTTGATCTTCAATGGTCTCCAAGTTGCTTCAATCTCCAAAACTAATTAAAATTAGGGTTTTGTCCTAATCTAATCTAATGGACTTCTACTCATTCTCTGATTCCTGTGATTCTCCTCCTTTTAAATGCCTCTTTATATGACTTTAAGTCCTCCTGGAAGTCCTTGAGTTAATCAGCTCGAACCAATCCTTCTCGAACTCAAATTCTGACAAAAACTACATTTTCTACGCGTACCCCCGCCCCGGCAGGGTTTTTCTATTGGCTAGGCCCGCCCCGGCGGGATATGCTACTGTTTTTACCTCAGTACCCCCACCCTGGCTGGGGTTTTATGTGTATAATGCCTGCCCCGGCGGGGGTCTTTTTTTGGAACATTTCTACTCTAACGTCCTTTGGAAAAATGGCCATAACGTCTTCGTCTGAACTCCGATTTCGATTATTCAAGATGTTCCGGGAAGAGGAGACGTAGATCTACAACTTTCATTCTTTGAGTTTTTTGAATGAAGAGCTGAAGCAATGCTAAAATTGGCTCTAAAGTGGCTATTATGTAAATGGCAAGCCGAAAATGCGAATCTAGCAACCCCAAACGTCGATCCAGGTAGCTTTTGTCCCAATTCCTATAAAACAACATAAAACATGCATGAATAGATACAAACACTTAAAAACTTCTAAAAAGATTACACTCAAATGCACTCGATTAATGGGTATAAAATCCACTCATCAAATACCCCCAAACTTAAACCTTTACTTGTCCTCAAGCAAAAACATAAAAAAACTAAAAATAAACAACCTAACTCAAATACATGAAGGCATATACGTGATCTACTTCCTAATATACCTACATACCCAGTAATAAAATCAGTATGATATATGGCATCAGGCCTCAAAGATATCATTAATACTCAAATAATATATCAAATCAATTCAAAGTCCATAATTCTAACCAATTAGTCAATCCAAACTTGTCATCACCCATGTTGTGCGTGTGTGCTTGTTAACCATTCTAACCAACCACAATTCAAGAAAATCACATAACAAACTTCTTAGAAGGAATATTTCAGTTCCAATTCAATTATTTTTGTGAATATGACAACTCCGGTTAAAACAAAATAATTACCAAGTCTAAGGGTAAATACATGATTTATTTCTACTTTTATTCAATCACGAGGGCATTTTTGCTCTTTATCGTGTTTTATTATTTTTTTATTTATTTTTCTCATCTCATGGCTATGCAATGTCTTATTCCCTTAGGCTTTTCAATTCTACCTTAACGAGCTTTCGACCAACGACTCCAAAGCCATTAAGACCTTAGGGTGCTAGGTGTAAAGACAATCCCATCAGGCTTACTTACTCAAGTAACAAAGGTCATAAATCTAGATAAGCATCCCACGATGTTTATTCAATTTTTTTTCTTTTCATCATTTTTTTTGTAATATATATAACCCATAGATTCCCCCCAAACTCAAGCTTTTACTTCATTGCAACCTTTACTGTCAGTTTACTAATTTCCTTAAATTTTAACCAAGATTTTTCCTCCTAAACAAATTATGAAACCCTTGAACCAAGTGAATTAAAACAATTAAACTTTAAGTGCTAACCGGTTACATAAGTTTCAGACAGGCTCAGATTATCATCATGTTTAAAATTAGAACTTATCATCAATTATCAACATTGTTCAAGTTAACAAATAAAACCACTCTTATCATAGGCAGAGCTAAAACCACACCAATCCATTACCTGGATTCATGCAAACATTCTATATGCAAACACTTAATATAAAAGAAATGTTTTTTTAAAATGAAACATGCCTACAATATGCAAAACTAAACATACTAACCAATGCAATGTATGTGAACTAAACAATTATGTAATACAATATGATCCACCTCCAAACTCAAAGTGAACAATGTCCTCATTGTTTAAATAAAAAGAATTGAAGAGTTAAGGACTTCCCTGATTTGTTAAGCTTGTGGTGGTGGTGGTCGTGGAACAAAGACTGAAAACTCCTCCACATTGGGATCTAAAGGAGGATACTGTGGCAAGGGCTCAGGTTGGCGGCTTCCTTTTCCATAATCTTTTGCATATTTATTGAGTCACCAATATCTACAATGAAGAGAGACAACATGGAGTAGAATATCACTTTGGATTTTTAAGAGAACTTAATAAGCAAATTAATTCCTATCTACTAAATAAACTAGTAAAGCATATAAATATAAAACTTTCTGGATTGCCTCCCAGTTAGCGCTTGAATTACAGTCTTTCAACCTGACTTTGTCTGGTCAATGCTATCCAATTCCTCTTCGATAGTTTAGGAACCATCCATCCATTAGTAAAAACTTGTCCTTTTGGAGGTTCCCACAGGCGATGGCCAATGCATCAAAGTCACCTAGCATGCTCTAATTTGGTATGATCTCAATCAAGAACGTCCCACAACTAGGTGTTTTCTGTATTGTGTTTGTGATCACTTTGGGGCATGGAAGCTTGTCACACACAATGGGATCTTCGTCTATCTTCTCTTTCTCGTCCTACTACGGATTCAAAATTGTACTCGCTCTTATGTCATCCAGAGCTTCGTTGACGACATGACTACCAAGTGGGCATGATTTTGCAAATCTAACTGATTCTTTGATCTTTGGTGGAGACCCATTTAGATCTTTGTCGACCTCTATTTCATTATCCCCAATTATCTCTACACTTTCGATATCTTGTGGCTCATCCAGTCACAGATTTGGTTCGGGTTCTCTGTCAGTTTCGTCATTCATGTCACAAAGTCAAGTATTTGGAGGAAGGTTGCTTACGTCGTTAGTCATTTGCTCTATCTGATCTGCAAGATTTAGAATTGACCTCACTTGATTACTCATCTACTCCTCATTTGCTATGAACTTGGACAATAATTCCCCCAGTCTTGAATTATTTGTTTCAGTCTCGGAAGCCATGTATTGAGGACCATTGGTTGAGGTAGTGACGAGTTGTTCCATCTTATTATTAAAATTTTAGGTTGACAGCTCTTAGCTAATCCTCATCTCCTCTAGGTCTGCTATGCCCTTCAATATTACATCCATCGGATTTGTCTTTTCTTCTTGTTGCAATGGAGGTGGACATGAAAATTTCGGTGTGTATGATGGATTAGGAGCGTAATATTGGTCATCATAAATGTAGCTCCCTGAACAATCCGGGTGATACCCCCAATCTTGGTGATAGTTAGGCTCATCATAGTTGTTGAGGTAATCACCACTATATGGTACCGGTTCAAAACTGACGGTGCATTGATGACTTGCATGATTGTCAGCACAATAAGTACACATTGTGATGCCCCCAAATCTGGGTTCCTTCGAATCTCGGATCCGGTCTGCCACGATACTACTATCGTCAAACTATTTATATCTTTTATTCATAACTTAATGAATATAACTTCACTTATTACAATTTAGAATATAAATTCTTTTCATTTCCAGGATCTATGTAATGACCCCAAACTTTTATAAGTTTCACAACTTGGTCATTTATTATTCCTATTTTACATCACATTCGATGTTATATAATTATATGGAATAATTTAAACTTTTTCAATCTCCTTTGAAAAATAAATCTTTTATTGATTTCTTAACTTGAATCAATTACAAATCCCTGAATCAAATTATTTTATGATTCACTTTATTCAATTTCTGTATAAATCTTTACATCTCAATTCGAATTTCACTATGTATCACATAGTACAACTTAACATGTATTACACATCGTAAACTACTATTATGTACACTTCCTAGAACCTAAACATGGTTCAAGAGCATATATTTAAATAAATCAATCAATCTCCTTCGATGCTATTGAACTTTATCAATCAAGTAGCACGTAACTTTACCGTGAGTCCTTAACCTGCAAAAGTGGTTATTTGCAAGGGTGAGCTAGACAGCCCAGCAATTCTAACAGTTTTCATGCATCACATAACATATAATAGTATATTCAGTTCATGCATTCATAATCAATTAATATTTACTACGCATGTTACTTCACACATAACAGGCATAGAGATTTACTAATATAAGCATATCATCAAAGATCAACTTTCACATTTCATACATATCTCATATGCATTTCATATATATACATCAATATTTGCATAGCATAATATAGCTCAACTAACAGTTATAGAATTCATATATCAAATAGGAAGTGAAAGACTTACCTGATTCGTAGTTTATCAACTACGACTTAACTGCTTAAAGCTTATCTGCACTTCGTGTATTCCTACGCAGTTATATTATCATGGATTCATATCCATTAGTCACATATTTCATACATTCTTAATGTAATAATAATGTTACATTATTTCCTAACTAGGTTCGTAAAACCTACATTTTACTTTCTCATCATACTCTTAGAATAGCTAGGTATGTCTAGGTATACCTTAACCACTCGTACTTGACATCAACATTCATATATATCTATCACACACTTGACTTGCTATGCGTTCGTTACACATTTCAAACTCATAGATGCATGATTCACAAAGTTCTTGCATTTTGCAAACCTTAATAAAATTTAATAACTCTATGTTTTATATAACCATTACATGATCTCATGCTTAAACATCATCTATGTCAAGTATTATAGTTTTAGACATTCATTACACATATGCTTTAAGGTTCAGATCAAAGTCAAAATATTCAGGCATCACTGCCCTGTGGCGCAGCTGCACCCTGGTTAGGCTTACGGACGGTGCAGCTGCGCTGTCCCCTGGCCAGACCAGGGTTGAGCCTGCACTTCCTGTTTCTGTCCAACTCTAACACACCTATTCACTTATACTTTAACATACATACATGTTAGAGGTTCTCACATAAGCATATAATCATTCTTGAGTTTATTTTTACAAGTTTTAACTTACAACTTACATGGTATTAAAGCATAACAAGATCATGTAGTTACCATGTTTTATAACTTGGCTATATGTCCACATAGAGTGTTTACCCAATCTGTTAATACACATGCTTATAGTATTCTTATTGTTTATTCACAACTATCACTGTTTAACACTTCGGATCAAGCTTTAAACTCATATTTGGTTTAATTATCATCATGTTCAATACATATGAATCATGTCTAGGGATATTATAGACATAACATGACATCTTAACCTTTTAAAATCTAGATATTCATGTGTTGCAACTAGATTTTAAAAATATGTTTAAGGTTGCCTTTGAAATCACTTTAAACTTAAACAATGAAATTTAATACATACAAGGCAACTTTAAAGCTCTTATCATGTGTAGTCAAGTTATGTTATCATCTTTTCAAGATCAGAAACTACACCTTGTAGCATTCATATTCATTAGCTCATTATACTAAGCTTTTCTTTAAATTTCTCTAATCCCAAGGCCTAACAAGTTTAATCATGAACAAAGACACTACAACACCATATTATGCTCATTTATATTTGAACTCAATCATGTTTATAAACCACTAAGCTCAGAACTTATAGAACATAAGTTTCCACAAGGTTTGTTTTCAAAATCTTTAAGTTCCTTTTCAAACACATACTAAGTCATGCTAAAGCTTTCTATTATGAGCAAGGAAATTTTTAAATGTCATGTATAATATCATGCATTTTCATGTTACATCACTTAGAATAACATATTCCATCGTCGGGAGCACTATACTTGCGTATGTGCTCGCTCGACACCCTCCGATCGCCTCCGAATACGTAACAGTCACAAAGATGACTATTTTAACCATTCCTAAGGACCTCAAATTGAAAATCTTAAAGAACAAAAGTTGTGGGTCTATTCGTCCTCGTTCCGGATCATCTTGAATAACCTCAATCGAAATTCGTATAATAAAGTTATGCCTAATTTACTATAGCAGGTCACAGTAGTGCACCAGACACTGATGTCCGGCATAGATGCGCCTTAAATAACCTTCGGGGTAGCGCAGCTGCAGCCCAGGTCGTAGAACAGCCTCTCAGGCTCTACTCTTCACGATTTCACAAACCAAAACTCCTTCCAATTATCATAATTTGAGTTATACTCATCCAATTTAGTCAATTTTCGATTCTATGAGTTTGTAACTCATAAAACTACAACATACCAAATACCCAACAATTAACATAAACATTAACTAACTCAAATATAAATTTGAAACTCATGTTCATACTAATTTTCTTGTTTTGAAAAGTTTAGCGAATTCATTCACTACGAATTCGTTTCTCAACCAATTTGGTTCGTTTAACTTTCATTGTTTTCGCATATGACTATATTATCAGTTCTTAGCATCAATTCATGGATTATAACAACCCTTAGCCATCAATTTTGTGACTTAAAAGTGACTTTTTCATGATATTACTAAGAAAGTGCAAACTTAGGAAATCAAGAGCATGTAACTTAGAATTATTACCTCTTGATGCTTGAATATGCTAACTATAGCTCTTCAAGCCTTTGATTGCTCTCCAATTCTACTGGCCTTCCTTAACCAATTCTCAGACATTTCAACAAACGGGAAAAAGAAGAAGGGGACTCTATTTATAGAAGGATGATGGACTTCCTAAGGATTTTATATGGAAGTTGAAACCAAAGTGTAGAAGAAGAACACAATAGTTTACAGTGGGTTGTTCAACCACCCACCATCAGCCATCCTTCTAGCCCATGATTACCTAGCCTTCATAGTCACTGTTCCTTGCTCTATTGATCACGTAAAGGAACTTGGACACTGATTTTGGGACACGGTTATAACCTCAACAATAGAGCTTAGTTTGTTCCTTTAATTTCCAAAATGAAAGTTTAATGGGTTAATGCTACTACACCAAGTAAAATTAGGGATTATTTATGTACTCACATTATATACTCCATATACGTACATTAGTCCACATAATATTTTAATATTTATAACATATGTGGACTTAATTTAATTGTTCACTTATAACTTGATATCTCTTTTTTACTATTTACTTACACATTAATATTGAAATAAATATTTTAATAACACATATTTATTTACTCCCATCTTTTAGAGTACACACATAATTGTCTCATCACATATGATGAGATAACAAAACTTATTTAAATCAACTTTATGATTTAATTACTTTTACCATATAATTTTTGTATATCATTAATCCCAAGTAAATGTCATACTTAATGTAGTCTTAAGCCATATGTATTATATATTACTACTACCCACATTTTCCATATTATACATAGTAACATGAAATACTATTGAATGATAATGTCCACATTAATATCTTAATTGGGTTAAATATCATTCAGTTGGGTACTTTCAATCCATTATCACCTTTTAGTATCACCACGATTAATTAAAATTAATAATTTATTTTCTTTGCAATATTTATTATACACTCTACTAATTAATAGAATATAATATTCTATAATATCACTTAATTAACCATATTTAATCCGGGTTAATTAATTAAATCTTTATTCAAGTCATGTTTTGTTAACTAAATTTCTTCATGAACACTTAGTTACCATTCATAACCTTATAAGAGTTATTCGTATGCATGGCTTGAAATCACCTTTTCATAAGCTGACTCAAAGTTTTCTACAGACCAGCGCAGCTACGCTGGTCATAAGCTAGGAAATGGCACAGCTGCGCCATACCAAAATCAGAGCCAGACCAGTTCTACTTGAGCAGATCTTTAGCTTCAATTCATGAATACTTCATACTTTTAAATTACTAACTTGCTATACCAGTTAGCTAACATCTACCACAACATTTTTCAATGATTTAGAGATTAACTTCAAGTTCAAATTCTATTTCCTTTAATAGTTAGTTAACTATAAAGATCTCATATATATATATATATATATATATATATATATATATATATATATATATATATATTTCCTTTCCACCAAATCACATAATTCAAGGTATATATATAACACATACATACATTCCTTTAATCTTCACTTCTTCTCATGTATCAATTTACTCAATAATTCTCTAACCACTTTACAGATATATCGATTTTCTTCTCTCATCGACAACGTACATGCATACAAGTCCAAACCTATCACACATCGAGTCTTTAATAGTATTCAATATAGTACACTAAGTGGTTTCCCACAAATAATCAACAAATTAGTTTTCGTCTCGTCTACACTATTTTCACAATGAGTTAGATCGGTTACTAATTCGTATATACCTCCGCTCTCTAAAAGAATTGTTTAGCCTAGCTCCTATACATCCATCATTAAAGAGTATGATTGCACTACCTTAGACTTGATACTTACTCGTACATATACTCAAGAAATTGGTGATTATCAAAGTTATTTAATGTCACCAACTAACTATAATAAAATAATTCTATAAATTATTTAATGTCGATAGATAAATCTTATCCATCTTCATGTTACTTCATCTCTACAATCTATAACAAATATATAATAGTAATATATTTAATAAATACAACATCACCTATTACATAGCTCATATTACCTTATGTAACACAATACCACATAAATATATATATATTCCTATTCGAACCCATCTCATGTTTTAAGAATTTTATTTACTAAATTCTTATTTAAATATTTTCTGAAAATTCGAGTTCTTACATACATAACCTCCAACGTCTTCGAAAACTCTTCAATCTGTGCTAATATTGTGGAAGATGTATCAAGTCCATCAATCCATGTTTCCCTTGGTTGAGTCATGTTTGTGTTTGACCATTGATACACAAAGTCATCCATGGTACATAAAAAATTTGTAAAATAGGAAGAGAATTAAATAAATAAATAAAATATTTAAATTAAGAAATTAATATTGGTAAATAATTATTAAATTAATTTCCCAGCAACAGCGCCAAAAACTTGTTGGGTAAAATCTAGTTACGCACAACACGCAAGTATACGTGGTAAACAAGTAATAAAGTGTAAGTAGAGTATCGTTCCTACGAGAAATTATTTAATAAAAATCACCAAGTACTAACCCATAACCAACTCAATCTTATTTAAACAAATAAATTTCAAATTATATAATTAAACTACTATTAAATTCCACTAGTTAAATTAAGATTACGGAGTTTTAAAATCACAACTTCACTTATTGCTTCATTTAAGTTAACACACTTCTCATAGATTATTCTCTATCCTGAATTGTTAATCAAGAACATTAAAGCAGATAAAACCACCTCTCGATGCATAATATCCATACTCACTTAAATCTACAGATGATAGAATTAAGCAAGATACCCTAATTAACTAATCCACTATATCTCTATGTGAATTACAACTAAAGAGAATTTAAAGCACAAGTTCTCTATAAGATTACATATAGCGTAAAGGCATATCACTATCCTAAACACGAATCATGAATTTCATCTGTGCAGAAATCACAAACACATGCTATTATGATCAGATCTAATTATATACTCCTCTTCCGATTTCATATAGATTATCACGGTAATTGATGGCCAATCAATTAAATAATTAAGTCCAAATCACAATAGACAATCCTCACAATAGAACGTAATAATTGATATCGAAGCATATTAAAATAAACTACACAATAAGATCCATTATAATCTCAAACAAAGAATTAGTTCATTGAATTAAAACTAAGAATCCACACTTGAATACACATTAAAAGATAAGAATAAGATTAGAGTGAAGAATAAATCTGTTGTCCACAAATCTCCATCTTCCTCAAGCTCCTGCTCTTGATCTTCAATGGTCTCCAAGTTGCTTCAATCTCCAAAACTAATAAGAACTGGGGTTTTGTCCTAATCTAATCTAATGGACTTCTCCTCATTCTCCTAATCCTTGTGATTCTCCTCCTTTTATATGCCTATTTATATGTCTTTAAGTTCTCCTGGAAGTCCTTGAGTCAATCAGCTCGAACCAATCCTTCTTGAATTCAAATTCTAACAAAAACTACTTTTTCTGCGTGTATCCCCACCCCGGCGGAGTTTTTCTATTGGTTAGGCCCACCCCGGCGGGTTATGCTACTGTTGTTGCCTTAATACCCCCACCTCGATGGGGGTTTTGTGTTTATAATGCCCGCCCTGGCGGGGGTCCTCTTTTGGAAATTTTTTGCTTTGACGTCCTTTGGGAAAATGGTCATAACTTTTCATCTGAACTCAGATTTCAATGATTCAAGATGTTCTGAAAAGAGGAGACATAGATCTACAACTTTCATTATTTCAATTTTTTGAAATAAGAGCTGGAGCAATGCTAAAAGTGGTTGTGAAGTGGATGTTATGTAAATGACAAGCTGAAAATGCGAATCTAGCAACCCTAAATGTAGATCCAAGTAGCTTTTGTCCTAATTCCTATAAAATAACATAAAACATGCATGAATAGACACAAACGCTTAAAAACTTCTAAAATATTAAGCTCAAATGCACTCAATTAATGGGTATAAAACCCACTCATCACTTAATTATAAATGTAAACGAAGAAGAAGAAGATCAGAATTACACCCTTGAAGATTCGAGCTTTCTCAGGTACAAGTTCAACTCCTAGTCCTTCGTGGTATCCTTAAATACACGGGATTGGATTCCTTCCTTTGATCAACGTTAGCCACCCAAGCATTTGGCCTCTAGAGGTGATCTACCAATGAAGAACAAAACCTCAAGAAGAAGGGTGTTTGGCTAAACCCTAGTTTTTCTTATCTTTGATAGAAAATGTGTACTCTCCCGACTCTTAGAATAAAGTGCGTAACTTATGTCTAACGTCACCCTCTCTCCATAAAAAAAACTTTCTTATTTATAGATGCAGGGAACCCTCCTAAAATATGAAGGAATAGTGTTTTATTTTATTAATTAAACTCCTTTAATTAATTAGGATTCCTAATCTTATTAGGAATAATTAATTAAACCTTTTAATTAATTAGCCTTCTAATCTTATTAGGAATATATGAGAGTACTAATATTAATTAATTCTCAAACACCTTTAGGAATTAACTTAATAATATTAGTAATAATAATAATAAGAATCATCATATTAATTTATATTTAATATATCTAAAATATTAAATAATAAATATTAAGTTATTTGATTTATTTTATCATCATAGATTAAATTAAATATACTTAACTTATTATTACAATTATATTATTTACTTCTTAAATAAATATTTTTCCTTTTATGGTGTGACCCTTTAGGTTCTCTATATTAAACTGGTTGTGAATAAATCAAATAGAACAATTCTTATCTCATTTAAATAAATAAATTAAATTATTAATTTATTTAAATAAATAATAATTATTCTATAATAATGATAAGCCTCCTTAGCGATCAACGACTGATAAGTACATATTATTCATTCATTTTGATTCTTTTATGTTTATTTTTATTGCATGTTTCATGTGTATATGAGCTTATTAAGGTGTTTAATGATTTCAGAAAGAATTGGAGCTAAAATGAGGAAAAATGGAAAATTGCAGAGTTTTTTGCACTAAGTTGGATGTATGGTCTTGACTTGGGACTTAGATTTTATTGTAGAGCTCTTCCTTAGTTTTTCGGAACATCTTGAATCGTCCCAATTGGAGTTCATATGAAAAAGTTATGATCTTTTTACCAGACAGAAGTTGAACCTCAAAGTTTAGAAGTTGCAATTTACACATCAGTCACTTAGAACCCCATTTCAACCTTGATGCGGCCAGAATCTGTCATTTCTCAAAGATGTAAAGTTGTAGATCTCGTCAAGAGCTTCGATTTGATAGGTAGCAGACCCATGTAACTCCTCCCGGATCAAAAGTTATGGTTGTTTTACCAAATGATGTTGCAACAGAAAATATGGGCGAATTTGAGCGGGAAAATTGGGAAATCTTGAATTTTTGGAAAGTTTCTAAAAGCATATTTTGGCAGAATACTACATGAAATTGGATCGATATTTCTATTAGATTTAGGATATCTTTTAGACTAAGATTTATTTCCAAATTAGATTCTATTTCTTTATGGAAACTAGTTATGATTTGTAATTCCTTTTGGGATTTGGATTTCTAATTTCCATAGAATTTAGGACTTTGTCTAGCACTATAAATAAAGGATGATAGTCAGGATTTTATTCATTCAATCATCTACTACATTCTCTCATCTACAATATTGGAGGATTGAATATATGAGCTAAGTTATTTTTATTCAGTTTTAAGGGATGTTGAACCTTATTTATAACTAATGGTTAATTGAGTATTAATTATTTATTCATTCTCACATGAAATTCATTCTTGATAATTTGATTTAATTTCTAAATGTTATTTGGCTTAACTGATTTGATTTCTGCAGGATTGAGTTGGTTAACGAATATCATATGCTAGATCAAGGAATAATATTACGTGTAATTGATATTGTTCCTAATCACAATTAGTAATTAGTAATACTTGATTGTGGACAAGCTTTTAAGTATTGCTATGATTATCAAAAGACAAGTTAAACAATCCGAGCTTATGTGTTTGTTGCTTGGAATAGTCTAATATAATGGTTATATTAAATCTAGAGAGCTTGTTCTAGGTTATATAATGGTTAGAACCTTGTGAAGAGCTTGTTTCATTGAGTGACAATCTATGGGGAGTTTCGGGTAGCAGAATTTGTTGCTACCTAGGGCTATTAGCTTTATTGAAGGGTAAATAATGTTACACTTGATTAATCTATTGTTGTAAAAAGGTGATACTGAACTGAAGAACTGAAACTTTTTATTCATTATTAATTCTTAGTTTATTCTTGTTAATTTTGTAACGAACGAGAATTTAGTAATTAATTTTAAATATTTATCGAATTAAATAAATACTTGAATTGATTTATTTATTGAGATAAAAAAATATTTGATTGAATTATTATGCACTAATTTAGTTAAAGTGTGTTATAATAATTAAATTAAATTGTGATAATTTTATGATTTGAAGATTTAATTTAATGAAATAATTAAATTAAATAAATTTTTTAAATAATTATAATGTGTGTAATGACGACGTTCTAATTTGATTTAATAATTAAATTAGAAATTTAATAATCTATTAAATAAAATTATAATTATATTTTAATTGTTTGGTTTAATTATTAATGAAATAAGATTAACAATTTAAAATATTTAGAATTAGATTAATTTAATTTACTAGGAATGTGACAAGTTAACTATAATATAAGGAAATATAAAAATAAATTAAAAGGAGGATATTGTAAGCCAACCAAACATGGCCTTGTGGCATTTGGTTAATATAACAGTTGAAGACCTTTGCTTGGTGAAACTGATAACCCACGTTTTACCAGTTTATATTACGCGCATTATTTGGTTTTATATTATGCGGACCTTTGTTCCAACACTTAGAGGGAAAATACAGAGAAAATTGAGAGAGCTAGAGAGAAAATTGAGAGTTTTTTGAGAATTGGAAGTCAAGAGGAAGAAGAAGGTTTTGTCAAACCTTGTAATCATCATCTTTGCTAGTATAAACAAAGGATTAAGGGTAATAATCTATTCCTAATTCCTAGTATTATTTTTCTTTCAATATTTATTCCTTGTGGTTGAATTCTTGTTGGATTAGGGTTTAAAATGTTGATTATATGTGCGTATAATCTGATGGTCATCGATTATTAGTGATCAAATTCATGAAATTTTTTTTAAGGAGAAAATTCAAGTTTATAGTGTGTGTGTGTGTGTGTGTGTGTGTGTGTGTATATATATATATATATATATATATATATATATATATATATGAAAGTGGCTTATTTGAGGCCAAAATTGATGTCCAATTCTTATTATAATCTGTAAATTAGTTATGGATTGTGTTAATGTAGACACTCAAATTTTTGCATTCTTGTTACTAACCCCGTATGAGGACAAAATCGTCTTCTAGATATAACCTTAGAAGTCAAATCAGCTCAACCCCGATGACAACCCCGGGATATTCAGTTTTCAATCTCGGAGACAACCCCGAGATACTCAGTTTCAACCCCGGAGACAACCCTGGGATACTCAGTTCTTACCTCGGAGACAACCCCAAGGGATGCAGTTCCAGTTCTGGAGATATCCCCGAAAAAGTCAGTTCCAACCTCGGAGACAACCCTGAGGCACTCAGTTTTAACCCCGAAGACATCCTTAAGAGGTCAACCACACCTCAGAGATAACCCAAAGGACATTGAGCATCCACAGCAGCCTAATCTCAGAGATGAGCAACGACTGCTACATCTACACAAAGCCGGAGATAACCCCGGTGAGGGGCAAAATTGTAATTTTGCCACCTCGATACTACATTCACGTCGTCTCAACACATTTCCATCCACACTGCATACAGAAGTTGTAAGATCCCAACTTTTTATAAATGAAATTTAATTTCCTTTATTTATTATTTGGTAATAGTAAGGGTTAATTTGATTAATGTGGTTAGTTATGGATAAAATGCGCAAATATTTTAAATAAGTAAGTGGTTAAAAAATATTCATTTTTGTCAGAGAATATTTATTAGCTCGTGGTATATTCTGGCTGTCGGGGAATATTCGTACGACGGCGCAGCTTTATGTGGGCCCCATAACGGAAAGTGATGAGTGAGTTTTATATACATGAATTGGATACATTCGGGCTTAATTCATTGTTATTCTCAAGTCTTTTAGAATAGTTTTTAAGTGTTTGTATCTATTCATGTATGTTTTACATTGTTTTTTAGGAATTGAGACAAAAGTTACTTGGATCGACGTTTGGGGTGGCTAGATTCGCGTTTTCGGCTTGTCATTTACACAGCAGTCACTTCAGAGCCAATTTGAGTATTTCTTGAGACATTATTTTGAAAAACTCAAAGAATGAAAGTTGTAGATCTATGTCTCCTCTTTCCGGAACTTCTTGAATCATCGAAATCGGAGTTCGGACGAAGAAGTTATGCCCATTTTCCCAAAGGACATCGGAGTAGAAAATTTCCAAAAAAGCACTAGCGCCGGGGCGCCCATTGCAAGGTAATTTCCAGCGCCGGGGCGCTATAAGGCAGTGTCTGAGCGTCAAGCCCAACACTGGGGCGCTGGGGGAAGGGTTTGGTGCGGCCTGGACGTGTTTTGGGTGAATTTTGAAACCTTTTTGACTGTATATTAGATTGGATTTGTTCTTCAGCTCAAAATTGGACTGGTAATCTATAAATACATATTGCAAGGCATAAAATAAATGGGGATTACATATATTAGATTAGATTAAACACTCCATTAGATTAGAATCTAAACCCTAGTTCTTAATTAGCCATTGGAGATTGAAGCAAATTGAAGAACACTGAAGATCAAGAGCAGGAGCAAGAGGGGAGCATCAAATTTGCTGACAACAGATTCTATTATCTTCTCTTATCATACTTTTATCTTTTAATGTCTATTCAATTGTGGAATCTTGGTTTTAATTCATTAATTATGAACTAACTCTTTATTAAGATTTCAATTGAACTTTTTATGGCTATAAATTAGTTATTTGATTTATTCAAATTATTTATGTTGAAGTGAATTGTTCATCTTTTTTTGTGCTTATTGATTAATTATCTGGCCAATAATTACCTTGTTACTCTAGAAGGAATCGAGAGAGGAATTCTAGAGTTAGAACTGGGCAGGGTGACATGTGACTTAGTTATTTGCACAGTGAATAATTAGGTTTGTGAATAGAATGAGAATGTCTATTTGCCACATGTAACATAAAAGGAATTGAGTTTGTAGCGAGTTTAATTCAATTGTTTTGCATAGAGATATAGCAAAATTAATCTGGGTTAAATAGAAGGCAATTGATCACTCGAGATAGGGCTTTTGGCATTTGAGAATTCCTGTTAACAATTCAGTAGATATAATAATTGGGATAGTTGAATAATTGATTTATAATTCATAATTGGGGATATTGGAGTCTTAATTCTTATTTATCTGAATTCCATCAATTCTTAGTTGTTTATTTGCTTTCTTTTAGAATAATCTTTTTGTTTTGTTTAATTTAGTTTTCTTAAATCTAGAAATCACAATTATTGGTTGTTTAAATAAAATTGATTTGGTTAAGAATTAGTACTTGGTGATTTTTATTAAATAATTCCTCGTGAGAACGGTACTCTACTTTCACTTTATTACTTGTTGACCGCGTATACTTGCACGTATTCATTGATTGCGAAATCAATCAACAAGTTTTTGGCGCCGTTGCCGTGAATTAATTTAATAATTATTTACCAATATTAATTTCAATCAAATTAGTCTTAATTTAAACATTTTTATTTTTATTTCTCATTCTCTTCCTATACTTCTCTCTTTTTAGGTACCATGGATGACTTTGCGTATCAATGGCCATACACGAACATGACTCAACCACGGGGAGCGGAGATTGACAGACTCAAGAAACTTTCTGCATTGTCAGCACAGATAGACACTTTCGAGGATGCTTACTTGTGATTATTGTGCTGGAAATCATATGAGTCATCAATGCGCCATCAGTTTCGAGCCGGTACAGTATAGTGGTGATTACCCCAACAGTTATGTCTATCCCAACAACTACCATCAGGATTGGGGGTATCACCCGGATTTTTCATGGAGTAACAATCAAGATCAATTTTATGCTCCAAATTCAACATACCCACTGGATTTCTCGTGTCCACCTGCACTACAACAGGAAGAACATTCAAATTGGGAGGAAGCCTTGGAAAAATTCATTAGAGCTTCTAACAAAAGGAACGAGGAACAAGACAAAAGAATGAATCAAATAGAGCTGCATTTGCAAAGCCAAGGGGCATCGTTAAAGAATCTGGAAAATCAATTGGGACAGATAACACATGCATTGAACAACCGTCCTCAATACACTTGGCTCTATGACATGGATGACGAGACTGATGATGAGCCTTAACCAAATCTGCAATCGGATGTGCCAAATGATATAGATGTTGAAAGAGAGGAAAGACTTGGAGACCAACAAAAAGAGATCTGCAAAGATCTAACTTTGAGTACCAACGAAGATGAACCAATTTTGATAGTGTCCCATGTACCTTCTCCACCAAAGTTCAAGAATCCGGTTAGATTTGCAAAACCATGTCCGCTTGGTAGTCATGTCGTCGGCAATACTCCTTGTGACGTAAAAGCGAGTACAACTTCGAAACCATGGTTCAATGAGTTAGAGAAGATAGAAGAAGAGATTGTTGTGTCTGACAAGCCTCAATGCCAGAATCTATTCGCAGACACAATGGAAAAAACACCTAGATGTTGGACGTTCTTTAATGTGATCTTATATAAACAAAGCAGGCTAGGTGACTTTAATACAATGGCCATTACAATTGGGAACCTCCCAAAAGTTACATTATTTTCGATGGATGGAGGGTTCCTCAATTTTCGAAGGAAATTGGATAGAGAATTGAAGAAGTCAAGCTGAGACTATAAAACAAGCGCTTATTGGGATGCAACCCAAGTTTAATTTTTATTTTTAGTTTTTATTAAGTTTTATATTAGTAGTTTTGAATTTACATTTATTTAGGATTTAATAAAAGTGTTTCTATCATGATTTACAAGTTATTCAAGTCAAATTCAAGTGTGGTGTCCAATTTGTCCATGTCCCTGGCCTATTCTCCAAACTTAGCGGACAAGGGGGAAGATTGCTATATTTTTAGGGAAATCCTCTGCTTTAATTTTTTCTAATTTAGTCATTGAGGACAATGTCTAGTTTAAGTTTGGGGGCATTTTAGTGTCGTACTACATATAGTTAGTTATTTGCATTGTAGTTCGTTATTTTTATGTGTTAGCGTTGTTGTTTTTTTAGGTTGCATATAATACATGGTAGTTAATTGCATATGCATACATAGGTTATATTAGTATATGTTCGTGTAGTATAATTCCATTTTTATTTTATTTATTTTTGCATGAATCTGTGTGATCGGTTGGTGTGGTCTTAGCTCGACCTATGATAAGATTGGTATTAATTGTTAAATTGAATACTGTTGAAAATTGATGATGAGTTCTAATTTTAATCATGATGATAATCTGAGCCTGTCTGAAACTTATGTAACCGGTTAGCACTTAAAGTTTAACTGTTTTAATCTACTTGGTTCAAGGGTTTCATAATTTGTTTCTGAGGGAAAAATCTTGGTTAAAATTTAAGGAAATTAGTGAACTGACGGTAAAGGTTAGAATGACATAAAAGCTTGAGTTTGGGGGAATCTATGAGGTATATATATACAAAATGAAAATGAAAAAGAAAAAAGAGAAAAAAAAAAGAATTGATGAAAAAAAAAATAGAAAATCCAGAAAAAGAAAAAAAAAGAGAATAAACACCGTGGCATGCTTGTCTAGTTTTGTGGCCTTTGTTACTTGAGTAAGTAAGCCCGAGGGGATTGTCTTTACACCTAGTGCCCTAAGGTCTTAATGACTTGGGAGTCGTTGGTCGAAAGCTCTTTAAGGTAGCACTGAAAAGCCTAAGGGAATAAGACATTGCACAGCTATGAGAAAATAAAAAAAAATGAAAAAAACACGAGAAAGAGTAAAAATGCCCTCGTGGTTGAATAAAAGTATAAATAAATCTTGTATTTACCCTTCGACTTGGTAATTACTTAGTTTTAACCGGAGTTGTCATGTTCACAAAAGTAATTGAATTGGAACTGAAATTTTCCTTTTAAGAAGTTTGTTATGTGATTATCTTGAATTGTGGTTGGTTAGAATGGTTAACAAGCACACACGCACAACATGGGTGATGACAGGTTTGGATTGAGTAATTGGTTAGAGTTATGGATTTTGACTTGATTGGATATATTGTTTGAGTACTAATGGTATCTTTGAGGCATGTTGCTATATATCATACTGATTTATTACTAGGATCGTATATGTATTAGGAAGTAGATCATGCATATGCATTCATGTAATTGAGTTTGTTTGTTTATTTTTAGTTTTTTTGTGTTTTTACTTGAGGACAAGCAAATGTTTAAGTTTGTGGGTATTTGATGAGTGAGTTTTATATACATGAATTGGATACATTCGGGCTTAATTCATTGTTATTCTCAAGTCTTTTAGAATAGTTTTTAAGTGTTTGTATCCATTCATGCATGTTTTATATTGTTTTGTAGGAATTGGGACAAAAGTTACTTGGATCGACGTTTGGGGTGGCTAGATTCGCATTTTTGGCTTGTCATTTACACAGCAGTCACTTCAGATCCAATTTGAGTATTTCTCGAGATATTATTTTGGAACACTCAAAGAATGAAAGTTGTAGATCTACGTTTCCTCTTTCTGGAACATCTTGAATCATCAAAATCGGAGTTCGTACGAAGAAGTTATGGCCATTTTCCCAAAGGACGTCGGAGCAGAAAATTTCCAAAAAAGCACCAGCGCTGGGGCGCCCATTTCAAGGCAATTTCCAGCGCCGGGGCGCTATAAGACAGTGTCTGAGCGTCAAGCCCAGCACTGGGGTGCTGGGGGAAGGGTTTGGTGCGGCCTGGACGCGTTTTGGGCGAATTTTGACACCTTTTTGACTTTAAATTAGATTTGGTTGTTCTTAAGCTCAAAATTGAACTTGTAATCTATAAATACATGATGCAAGGCATAAAATAAATGGGGATTACATAGATTAGATTAAACACTCCATTAGATTAGAATCTAAACTCTAGTTCTTAATTAGCCATTGGAGATTGAAGCAAATTGAAGAACACTGAAGATCAAGAGCAGGAGCAAGAGGGGAGCATCAAATTTGCTGACAACAGATTCTATTATCTTCTCTTATCATACTTTTATCTTTTAATAACTATTCAATTGTGGATTCTTGGTTTTAATTCATTCATTATGAACTAACCCTTTTATTAAGATTTCAATTGAACTTTTTATGGCTATAAATTAGTTATTTGATTTATTCCAATTATTTATGTTGAAGTGAATTGTTCATCTTGCTTTGTGCTTATTGATTAATTATCTGGCCAATAATTACCTTGTTACTCTAGAAGGAATCGAGAGAGGAATTCTAGAGTTAGAACTGGGCAGGGTGACATGTGACTTAGTTATTTGCATAGTGAATAATTAGGTTTGTGAATAGAATGAGAATATCTATTTGCCGCATGTAACATAAAAGGAATTGAGTTTGTAGCGAGTTTAATTCAATTGTTTTGCATAGAGATATAACGAAATTAATCTGGGTTAAATAGAAGGCAATTGATCACTCGAGAGAGGGCTTTTGGCATTTGAGAATTCCTGTTAACAATTCAGTAGATATAATAATTGGGATAGTTGAATAATTGATTTATAATTCATAATTGGGGATATTGGAGTCTTAATTCTTATTTATCTGAATTCCATCAATTCTTAGTTGTTTATTTGCTTTCTTTTAGAATAATCTTTTTGTTTTGTTTAATTTAGTTTTCTTAAATCTAGAAATCACAATTATTGGTTGTTTAAATAAAATTGATTTGGTTAAGAATTAGTACTTGGTGATTTTTATTAAATAATTCCTCGTGGGAACGATACTCTACTTTCACTTTATTACTTGTTGACCGCGTATACTTGCACGTATTCATTGATTGCGAAATCAATCAACAGAAAGCGATTGGATGAAGAAAACGATAAGTATAAGATTTTATAAATAACAGCGTAGTTGTTACTGTTAACACTGTTGGAATACCCGGTAGTTAAAACTGAAAGTAGTATACACACAAGCCAATCATGTTTGATGATAAAGAATATACTTTGTATCAATCTTATTCATTTATTAATAAAAAGTATTAATTTATTAAAGACTTTTAAATTATCTACATGATGCTACTTTATAATATGTGATAAACCCATAGTTTTAAGCAATGCTTTTAGAATAATGATGATGATGATCATTCTAATGAGATCTAAATTTTTAGAAAGCTTAAAACTAAAATAGTTCCCAATCGTTGGATTACTAAATAGGAGATTAGTAAATCCAGATAGATTGGTACATACGTTGTTGCTCATTGGATGAGATCAATCATCCTCATCCAATGAGCAAGCAACGTATGTACCAATCTATCCGGATTCACTAATCCCCTATTTAGTAATCCAACGATTGGGAACTATTTTAGTTTTAAGCTTTTTTATAATTTAGATCTCATTAGAATGATCATCGTCATTATTCTAAAAGCATTGCACAAAACTATGGGTTTATCACATATTATAAAGCAACATCATGTAGATAATTAAAAGCCTTTAATAAATTAATACTTTTTATTAATAAATGAATAAGATTGTTACAAATTATATGCTTTATCATCAAACATGATTGACTTGTGTGCATACGACTTTCAATCTCCCACTTGCACTAAAGCCAATTGTCATGGTATCTCATACCCTTCTTCTCTAAATGACGATTATCCTGCTGTTGGATAAGCTTTAGTTAATGGATATGTAATGTTGTTCTTGAGAGTCAACTATCTCTATAGTAATTTCCCATCTTTCAATGATTCCTATAATCAAATGAAAGTGCCACAACACATGTTTAGATCCAAGATGAGACTTAGGAACTATTCCTAGTTCTGTAATGAACTTTTCATCCAAACATTCAACTTGCAGCTTAATTTATAGCTATATACTTTGTCTTTATCACTAAACCAGCAACTCTTTGCTGTTTAAAAACCTTTCTAATTCACTGCACCACTGTTCAAGGTAACCCTTTACCTTAAAGTGGATTTTCTGTCGTCTTGGTCTGTCTGAAAAAACTCGAGTCTGTTAAATCCTCTAGTTTTAATTTAGACCCACCATAAATATGATCTCATCCTTAGTGTCGGTTAAGTACTTTAAGATATTTTTCACTGTCTTACAGAGATCTTCTCCAGAATATGACCGATCAACATCAGGGTTCGTATATTTCATTGTATACATGATTGTCACTCATGCGATCTCTCTTTTCAGAAGTCTATGGGGACTATTAAGAGAGATACACTCCATGGCTCATCAACATGAGACATCTCTTGGAGTTTGCCAAGCTAAACGACTTTAGTATCAAATGAATATACGTTCCTTAGATTAAGTCGAGCATCCTCCTGAATCTATCTATATAGATTTGTATCCGCAATTAAGATACTCTTCCCAAATCATTCATGGAGGAATGTTTAGACAACTTTATCTTTACTGATTGTAGCATTAATATGTTATTCCTTATCCGTAATATATCAACATATAATATTAGAAATGTCACGATGCTCCCACTGACCCTTTTGTACACACTAGGTTCATTCTTGTTTATTATAAAATCAAACTCTTTTGACTGTCTCATCAAAACGAATGTTCCATATTTGAGAAGCTTGCTTCAATACATTTCTCTGAGTGTCTACAACTCTTACCTCATCATATGTAACTGAATCATCATCTGCTATGATACGTACCTCATCATCATCATCCATGATGAATCCATACCTCCCAGGTATCTTTGGTACTATTCCAGATTTATGATTCGGTTATGTTAGAATAGCTCTATCTACAGGTTCCTATTATTTGACTTATAGTGTTTTGTGGTTCTTGAACTCTTCAAGATCTATTATTCTCCCGCTAGACCCTTCAATGATAAACACCTTTATCTTAGAAGGTAGCGTGTTTCGCAACAAACACCTTTTGCTAAGTAGGATTATAGAATATATACCCTAAACTTACTTTAGGATGTTCTACAAATCTATACTTGTCAAATCTTGTCTCAAGCTTATCCTTTGAAACCTTTTTCACATAAGTTGGACAACCCCTTATCTTGACATACTTCAGATTAGGAATCCTCCTTGTCCATAACTTTTATGGAGTCTTGGGGCTGGATTTGGAGGTTACCTTTTCATAGATATGCATCCATTTCTAGGACATTACCCCAGAAGGATACTGGAATGTCGGTAAAAATCATTATGGACCGCACCATGTCCAACAAGGTACAATTTTTCTTTTCAGATACATCAATCAATTATTGCGTATCAGGAGGTGTCCATCGTGAGAAAACCCGTGACGCTCCCAAATCTGTGTAACATCAAACATAGGATATGGTGTTCACGATACATCATACACCATCATCTAACTAAATAAACTTCATAGATAATAATAATAATAATAACTATTACATACTCATTCAAATAAAATCCCAAGTCTTTACAACATTAAACAAACTAAAACTTAAACTTAGCGTTTATCGCTACATTACATCATATGCGGAATTATAACTTATTATATAAATAACTCTCATCATTTCATCTTAGACTTCCCCTTGTCCTTGCCCGAGCCCTCAGCGTTCTCAGCCCTAACTGAAAGGTTTAAGCAAGAATGAGCACAAATTACCCAGCAAGTATATGAAGTAGTTTGAAACATACATCAGGAGTAAAAGCATTTGTATGAATATTTCTCAACAGTTGAAATAATTGTCAAGAGATAAACAGGAATATCAAGATAAGAGTTCTGGAATTCTCAATAGCATACTAAGGGGTATTGAATACCCTGAACATTACTTTGTTTCATTGAAAACCATCAGATGGTTTAATAAACAAATAGATTGTAAACCGTCTCTGCAAGTACTCCAGGTGATCAGCCTATCGTACCCTACATTGTGCACAAGTATAAAGTTTAACTGTATAAGCATAAATGGGACTATATGCCCGACTTCTATTTGCCTGATTATTCAAGTTGTTCATCTTAGTATTTATGCGGGACCTCACCAAAGCAATTTGGATTGGTAAAGATTAAATAGCTTCAAAGGATTTGAATTGTTCAAATGCTATATCATTTATCATCAATAATATCTAGCCGAAACAAAAAGCCAGAAAACATCATTGGAAACAGTTCGTTAAAGAAGTAGAACTTTAAAGTATAGCAGTTGTAATAATAACTCAGTAATCATCAATAACGCTTGCAAAGAAATTACAATTATAACTTTACAACAAAGGAACTTGTACGAAAAAGTAAATAGCTCAAGTCCGTTACTAACCCTCACTGCAATAACAATGAGTAAGGATTGAATAATTGCTCAATAAAAACTTAGGATTAGGACACTTTCCTGATACGTCTTCTACAATTTACCGCTATCTACTAGCCCTTCACGTAACCTATTCACATGTGTTGCGTTAAGCAATTAGGTTCTCTAACACCACTTCGAAGTGTAATCATTTCCTTTTATTTTAGTAAGATGATTAAACTCGCATGTATTCAAATACAATTCAATTACATAACATGTTACTTTGTATAGGCCACGTGTTTCAATAAAAAAAATATGGGAAAAACAAATTTCTGACATTTTTTCTGGCCCGACCCGGCCCAACCCGGCCCTGCCCGAATCAGACCCAAACCTCCATCAAAAATCTATATAAAACATGCTTAAGGGTCTCAAGTCGGAAAACCTTATTTCCCATAATTTTGACATCACCTATTTAATTAAACTCATTTATCAATAAAACAACATTTATATGAAAAATACCAAATCAGTCTCAAAAATATTTATTTTCTGGGAATTTGCAGAATATAGTCCCACATTAAACATATATTTTTTCTAGAATTTTTAAAATCCATCTACTATTTTAAAATAGTCCATAATAGCCAAATATTCTCAGATTTTTCATAAATTGAGATTAGTTCCAAATATTCTAAAATTTTCAGGGTTAGCTCCTGCTATATACATGTGCTTCCAGTAAAACTTTCATAATATTTGGACTTATACACAGAGAGTTATTTGAGTATCTTTTCAAATAGTGTCCTTAGCCGTAAAATCCATAACTCTCAAACCGTATAGCCAAAAATTCTCAAATTTTTACAGGACCTTCATATCTTCTTATATTAACACTCCAAATTTTTTCAGAATTTTTAAAGTACAAAAAAGTGGACGAAAATGCCCCCGAGACAGACTGATCCAGAACAGTCCCAAGAAAGACATCAAATTTTCGTTTCTTGCAGCCACTTTTGCGATTTTATTCCCACTAATCTACAGATAATATGACCATGATACTTGGACACAATAAACTTCATATAGCAAGGTATTTTACAAAAATATAACATTCATGAAACTAGCATGCTAACCACAAACCAACTGCATAGAAAAGTGTGCCAGCACTGGTTCTATACTTAGAAAAATTCTGGAAATTTCCAGAATTCAGCATATTTTTATTTCCAACATGCATGCTTACGATTTTCATAACTTGCTCAATTTAACTTCTTTTCTTATGAAATTTGGACAGGTTGTACCTCATACTGCATACTATTTTATAAAATTATTATATATACTAATTGGGTTATAGAAACCGTGAATCTAAGGCTCCAAAAAACCGAAAATCACATATTACGCTTTTTAACCAACTTTGACAAAAATCATGTTTTTGCTTTTAGCATGCAATTAAATTGTTCCTAATGTCCAGATCATCCACTCTCACATGTTTTCACATTTCACAACATCAAACTTCAACAAATTTTCACTTTATGATTAATTTAGCATCTTAGAGGTATTTTATCAAATGTATAGCATGCATTGCTTAATTCTTTGATTTTCTGTGAATTTGATGCATGATTAACCCATAAATTTTGTTGTTAACGATCTATAATCATCAAACAACAGTAACATGGCAACACAAAACCAAAACAAATCATTTACCAATTCTATATGCATTTTCTTCTCATTTTCTTATAAAAATAAATGGGTTCATGGATTACCTTTTGATGAATTCCTTCTTGTTTTAATCTGATGCTTCTTCTCTTTGCTTGTCAAATCCTCAGTAATCCTCCAGAATTCGTACTAACTCTCTTAAGCTCACAATTTTCTATTGGTTAAGAAGTGTTTAGCAAAAAGGAATGGTGTTTTGAGTGGGGAGTACTTATAGAAATTACTAACATATGAACCCCCACCCTTTCAATCCCCAAGTCATTAGTTGCATCCAATTTAATCTCATTCATTAGTTTCATCACTTAATAAAAAGAAAGTTGGAGTTGAGAAAATGAAGAGATTTTGGTTTAAAGAAAATGAAATACTCCCTCTTCTTCAATTTGGTAATACACGTAATATACTTCTCCATTTTGTCCCAAATTAATAGTCTCATGGGTCCCATCAGTTCAGCTGATTTCTATTTATAAAAAATATATTATTTTAATCAATTAATCAATTAATAAGCTATTTGACTATTTTACCCTCCGTAGCCAAACATGTTCGATACTTATATCGATTCCTACAAAAGTCAATGTTCCAGACGTCATGGGACTATCCGTTTCGTCAAAATCTTCTCCAAAATTCGTGGTTGACTTTTTCCCCTAAAAAGTCAACTAGTTGACTTTGACCAAAAAGTCAACCGTGACACATTTTCGTGGTTACAGTCTAACCTGACTAATTTCGATGTTCCGGACTCGAATACGCAGTACGCGTCTCTAAATTCCGCTCCGAACTCCAGCTCATGATTTAATACCAACCCACGTAATAAAGAGAATTAATTCTCCACTTAATCGATTTAAATAGTTAAATAAAACTAAACCAATGATTTAAATACATCTCATCACATATCTTAACATAACACGTATACATCTAATAAATGAAATCACACAAGAGTTTCACATAAGTTCGTTTATTGATAATTATTAAATTACATAGAAAATCTCGGATATTACAAAACTATTTGAAATGATATAGAAACTCATTACACAAGTATTCCTTCCTTGATCAGATCAAAGAATCCTAATACTTTGCCAATTTGTTTCACTTCTGAATTCTTTGAACCTTTTAAATATTTCACACTTGTATTTCAACAAATACACACATTCAACTCTTTAAATGATCATCTCCTTTTATTATACTAATTTGTTTAATATGAAAAATTATTTTCACGTAAGTCAAGTATACAAAATCCATTAAGTAATATTCTAATTTTATACAAAACACTATTATTATAAATAGAACAACAATTGTTCTTAAATATAATACCAAGGATTTCATTGTCCAGCAACAAAATAGAAATAATGTTTCTAACAAGAACTGGAATACAATAACAACTTATTGAATTAATACATTTGCCCATAGGCAATGCTAAACTATAAGTTTTTATGGCTAATGCAGCAACATTTGCTTCATTTTCCATACATATGATTACTTATCTTTGTTTAGCTTTCTACTTCTGCTTGGTCTCTTCATAAATCTATATTTATGATAACCAAAGTCGGTATCCAATACCCAAGTAGAACATTGACTTAAAGAAAACTTTATTGTAAATCATGAACAAAATTATATTTGTAATCGAAACTTTACTAAGCTTCTTCTGGTTAGCCTTTACAAGATGCTTCTTGCAGTTTCTTTCCAGTGTCCAAGCTTATTGCAATGGAAGCAAACTCCTTTGCTATCCGTATCAGTTTTACTCTTATTATCCTCTGTTTTTGCCTTTCTATTTACCTTCTTAGAATCATTCTTCTTTTTAGAAGATCCTTTTGCCCCTATCAGTAAGACTTGGTCTTTCATGGTTAAAAAGTGACTCTCAATATTTTTCAATATGTTAAGCAAATCAGTGAAGCTGATATCTAGCTTGTTCATATGAGAAATTCACAACAATTGTGAAAGGATTTAGGGAGTGAGTGTAAGATCAAATCTTGCCACAATTCCCCATTAATGACAAAATCCGTTGTCCTAATTATTCAATCAAATTGATAATGAACTTTTTTCTGTATTGTAGTGTCATTGGTCATTCTAGATCGGAAGAGCTCTTTAGATATCTGATATCTATTAGTACTACTTTCTTCGCCACCAACTACTTGACGTGCAGGAATATAGTAAGAGCATCCATAGTTTCATGCTGACGCTGAAGCTCATTACTCATGGATGTGAGCATGATGCATTGAGCCAACTGTGCATCATCTTGCCACTTTCTAAAAGTAGCAATCTCTTCCTCAGAGGCATTCTATGCAACCATTACAGGGATAGGCGTATTAAAGACATAAAATAGCTTTTCAACCATGAGAACTATTCTTAAATTCCTTAACAAATCCATTTAATTCGGTCTGATTAAATAGCATCTAATATGCTTCGCAGTGATAGTAATTTAGACATTGTAAAATTTTGTAGATAAATTTGTAATTAACAATATTTTAGCATACATTCTTTTATTAATTACCAAAATAATTTAGGTCTTGTTTTGAATTGATATCTCCCACTATTTTCATCAAACTATATTACCCTCACTTATATAGTTCGACAAAATCTAATTAAAGATTTGCTAGTGAGAATAAGGATCTCATTTCAAATGTATATAGCCTTGTGTGTGCCCAACAAATTATATATAAACAAATAGGTAGACAACTATTGTCAATTACAATAACTATGCAACTGCTTGTATTTTGCCTCTTAGATCATAATGATCAAGTGTGTGCACATCCGAACTAAAATGATCTAAGTTAAGTCATACCAAGCACTCCATATATTCAAAAGAAAAACACTGTCCTTGTGTGTGCATAACAAAACAACATTGTTCAGTTTATTTATAAGCATTAAATGTGATAAAATAATATCTTAAATATTTAATACTTGCCTTATGTGTGCACAACAAACTCATATTAAATATTTAATACTCTATTGTTTTGCCATGCTAGAAGGCGACCTTTGATATTCCAAATATCTTTGAACGTTACAACTTAATATAATTTATTTGAGGGTTTTGATATTAATTTGTCTCATCTTGTTTCGCGCGCATGCACACACATGTGACGCCCCCAAAATACATCCATACGACCCATTCTGAGTCGCCAGATATCACAATATAAAAATCAAATATAAACTTCATTTATACAACTGTTGAACTGTCGTGCAGAGTATGACAACAGATTATCTGTGAGTTTTAATACAAATATATATAACTCTCGTGGTGCCTTAACCACAAGACCTTACAATAGTACATTACATAAAGGTACAGTCAATAATTGTTTTATAAAAATTATAATCTTTGGAAAATACTCAAGGAAACCTTCGTACATGGGAGGCCATGCGTCTAGGTTATGATATATATCATATGTCCACAGAATTATCCTTGGTTGACCCAAAAGTCCCCAAAGAAAAACCAAAAGATTACTATCATCTTCTTTCCAATTGTAAGTCTTCTCTTGACATATAATTATCTCCGTTGTCTCCAAGTGAAAATTATATTTCAAATAAACTCCAAGATCATATAGGTAGTGCTCGTAGATATACTCAGCAAGTGGATGTGCACAACTCTGTCTTATGATAATACGAGGTTGTATGTCATTAGACATCTTGTATGATAGTGGAAAAACACCCTTCCAAAGTTGGGTTCACCTCACTCTATTCGGTTCACCAAAATTAAATATCAAATGACGTATACAATACGACACACTTATCTAAAGTTCTCAACAAAATTATTTCCATACTATTTAGGGAGAACCTCAACAGCTATAGACCACCGTTCTATTCCCCTGTTATCCCCGCTCGACCCGACAACACTCTTATTACCTAAAAGGAATTGTGAAGCAAAAAAGGTGAGCACAACTAGCCCAATAAAGAATATCATGACTAAAGATAATTTACATCATCAATAGCCTTCATCAGTAATAAATCAGAGATTTAGAACATATGGTAGATGATAAAACTTTTCAACCATAGTTGCAGCGGAACGAGCAATCCATTAGAAGAGTCAAATAGACCATCAGGTCTATTATCTTCTCCATGTTAAAAGCCCACCAATAATGTTTTATCCTTGTAACATCAATCAACAATTCCTGTCCACAATCATATGAATAACTCATAATCATAATTGTGATTCTAAATTTCTCTTCGCACCCAGGACGAAGATAATTTCCATCACCCATTTTCACCTAAAACATAAAAAATCACGGTTATACCAAATCGCAATTCCTGCTCATAATCATACTAATAAATTCATCTTTGCACTACGGCCAAAGATATTCATTAACAATTCATCTTTGCACTACAGGCCAAAGACATACAACTGTATTTTAGAAGAGTCAAGTAGAGCATGATATCTTCTATCTTCTACGAATTAAAAGTGTATAATCAATATTTTATCGCTGACACTCAGCTTAATAAATAATCCACATCATCGAATCATCCCTGCACTACGGCCAAGGATATTCATGTAATCATCAATGGTCATGATTATACAGAATAATCCCTGGTTATAATCATATCAATAATTGTCCATCAATGCACTATGGGCCAACGAGAACTTTTACCATATCATCTATAACATTATAGGTCATGATTATACCGAATGATCACTAGTCATAATCATACCAATAAACAGTTCATCTATGCGCATAAGCCAAAGATACTCATCAATCAATAGTTCATCTTTGCACGTAAGCCAAAGATATACAACTGTAAAACTAATAATCAACAGTCCATCTTTGTACGTAAGCCAAAGATGACTTTCATTGTAAGACCCCGAATTTTATGAAATAAAAGTATTCAATGTTTCTTATAATTACTATTCAGTAAATGGTTAAATTGATAAAAGTTTAAAGTTATGAGTGAAATATGATTTTTTTTCAAAATAAGCAAGTGGTTATAAAATAATCATTGTTGTCGGGGAATATTCGTTTGGTCGTAGAATATTCTTTCTGTCGGGGAATATTCGTACGACGGCGCAGCCATTTGTGGGCCCCATAACAGAATAACTGTCGGGTGAAGAAAATGACAAATTTGAGTTTTTACAAATAACGGCGTAGTTGTTACCGTTAACACTGTTGGAATACCCGGTGGTTAAAATACAGTAATACGCGTTATTGCACAGTAGCACACGGTATTGCACAGTATTTTTGAAATTATTGATTCTTACGTAAGAAGGCACTACTTAATAATTGTTACAGTAATTACTGTTCAATATTTTATTTTATTGATTCAATAATTACTGCGTTGATATTTTATATTATTGTTGTTTCAATAATTGTTGCTACACAGTATTTTCTATTATCAGATCAATAATTCATATTATTTGAATAATATTATTAGATAACATTATTGGCAATGTCTAGAAAGTTCTGTCTAAGGAGAGGTTTGGTCATCTAATTGCGCGTTAGTAAGGAGAAATCCTTATTGGAAAGCCCCCTCTTTTCTGGGAACGGCCTGGTTGTCATAAATGTGATTCTGTAATATTATTTGTGAATAATTAATTATTGATTCGTATGATAAGGAAATATTTATTTTATGTGGATATAAACGAGGGATATATTTTTGTGGTTAAAAATGAAGGAGTTAATGTTGAGGTTTTTATCCGTATTTTTGTTGGAATGAAGGTATTAAAAATCAGGGTTTTTGAGATATTTTGCGGGGGTTATAATTTTTAATCCGACCGTTGGATCGTGGTAATTTTTGGATATGTTATACATATATAAGTTGAGTATATGTCCACAAATTTTGAACCGTTAAAAATGAACGTATGATTTATTATGAATTTTACGAGATGACTAGCTCAGAAATTGTTGAATTTTCGGAGTTTATCATTTTGGTGGAAAATTCTAGAATTGGTGGGCCCCACTTGTGGTTGGTGAAGAAATGTGCTGAATTATATTTCAAATGTGGTGGGTGGGAATAGTAGCAGGTAAAGCCATCAGGTTGCAGGTCAAACCTACCAAAATTTTCCTATAAATAGAGGGCTAAGTTAGAATTGAAAATCACACCAAAAACATAAGCTTTCTCTCTTTCTCTCTCTATATTATGAAGCATATTTTGAGAGTATTTAGATACTTTGAGAGTTTCTATTCAGTGCAAGTTTCCTTCGGCTTTGCATTCCAGTCAGAAATACTGCACTTTGAAGCAAGGGATTGTAAGGGATAGTAAGGGATTGTAAGGGATAGTAAGGGATATTAAGGGATTTTAAGGGTTGTTATGATTTTCAGTTTCGTAATTTTTCTGAACTTCAAAAATTCTGAAAAATTTGAAATGATATTTTGATGAGTTTTTTTGATTGTGTCCAAAAATGGTGATTTTTGGATGTATAGATTGAGAGTTATGAATTTTATGAGAAAAGACTATTTTAGAAGTAACAGCTTATAATTTCTTGTGGTTAACTCCAAAATTGATGAAATTTTTATTGGGAGTACATGTATATGATAGAAGTATACTCTGTAAATTTTAGAATTTTTAGACAAAAGTACAATTTTTGATAAATGTCTAAATATTCGGCTATTTTGGCCATATGAAAAATAGTAAATGACTTTTAAAAATTCTGAGAAAAATATATGTTCACTATGGGACTATATTATGCTAAATTTCAGAAAAGAAATATTTTTGGAACTGATTTGGTATTTTTCATGAAAATAGTCTAGTTATGAGTAAATGAATTAAATATATTTTGTGAAGAAAGAAAATTGGAAAATAGGATTTTATGGCTTGAGAATCCTATATGAGGTATATGCAGATTTTTGATGAGGGTTTTGGTTATTGATGATGAAATTGTAAGAGTTGGCATTTTATGATGATTAAATGCATTAATTAGTAAAGTGTAAACAATTAAAATAAATTGTTTATAAATTTAAGTAATGTTATTCTTTCAATATCATTATACCGAAATATTGGTATGGATTTTATTGTGGAATTTCTATCTTTTGTGTCGGGGTTACTATTCATGAGTTACTATTCACGATTTACTATTCATGAGTTACGAATATTACTCTTGAGATTAAAATTATATGTTGATCATATTATTTTATCATCATATATAACATTTTTATAACCCTGATGTTGAAATTCTCTTTCACTGAGTGTAAAGATGGGTAGATTATTGGTATGATCATGACTAGGGTTCTCTTTGGCCTGTAGTGCAAAGTTGAATTGTGACTGGTATGATCATGACCATTGAATTTATAATTGAATATCTTAAGCTTAAGTGCAAAGGTGAATTGATCAACATGGTTATAATTATTGTTTATATAAATTCTGAAATGATTATATATTTCTTTGAGATATTAATATATTTGGCCTGTAGTGCAAATATGAATATTGATGAATATCTTTGGCCTGTAGTGCAAAGATGAATTGTTGATGAATATCTTTGGCCCGTAGTGCAAAGATGACATGTTGTTGAATATCTTTGGCCATAGTGCAAAGATGAACAGATGTTGAGATAAACATGACCAACTGGTGATACAAATGAATATCTTTGGCCGTAGTGCAAAGATGAAGTTATTAGTATGATTATGAACAGGAATGTGATTTGGTGTAACCATGATCTTTGATGTTTCAGGTAAAGACAGGTGATGAAAATATTCTTCGTCCTGGGTGCGAAGAAAAATTTATAGTCACAATTATGATTATGAGTTATTCATATGATTGTGGAAAGGAACTGTTGAGTGATGTTACATGGATAAAATATTGTTGGTGGATTTTTAACATGGAGAAGATAATAGACTTTATAGTCTATTTGACTCTTCTAATGGATTGCTCGTTCCGCTGCAACTATGGTTGAAATTTTTATCATTTACCATATGTTCTAAATCTCTGATTTATTGTTGATGAAGGCTATTGATAATTGAATTATCTTTAGTCATGATATTCTTTACTGAGCTAGTTGTGCTCACCCTTTTGCTTCACAATTCCTTTCAGGTAATAAGAGTGTAGCTGGGTCGAGCGGGGGTAACAAGGGAATAGAACGGTGGTCATCATTTAGTAGTTATATTTGGTGAAGAAAAGGGTGAGGCGAACCCAACGTTGGAAGGGTGTTTTGTCACTATCATACAAGATGTCTAATGACATACAACCTCGTGTCATCATAAGACAGGGATGTGCTCATCCACTTGCTGAGTATATCTATGGGCACTACCTATATAATCTTGGTGTTTGTTTGAAGTATAATTCTCAATTAGAGACAGTGGAGATAATGATAAGTCAAGAGAAGACTCACCATTGGGAAGAATATGATAGTAATCTTCTCGTTTTTTTTTGGGGTCTATTGGGTCAACCAAGGATAATTCTGTGGCCATATGATATCTATCATAACCTAGACGCGTGGCCTCCCATGTACGAAGGTTTTCTTGAGCACTTCCCAAAGATTCTAATTTCTAAAACAGTTTTTGACTATACCTTTATGTAAGGTGTTATTGTGAGGTGATGTCCACGGTTGGAACATGAGTCACATTTGGTATATATTTGTATCCAAACTCACAGCATATTTGTTGTTGTATTTTGCACGACAATTGTTGTAATAAAGTTGTAGTTATTTTCTGTACCATGTATTTGACGACTCAGAATGGGTTGGATGGAATGAACCTATTTTGGGGTCGTTACATTTGGTATCAGAGCTTAGGGATATGATCTCTGGCGGAGATCGGGAAATACAACTAGGAGGGGAGAGATGAGTAAATCCTTGCTAGTGTGTCCTACCTAAGCTTATTTGTTGGTCAGTCATAATATCAGGATATTATGTGATATGTTAATTTGTTAAATTAACCCTTGTTTTGAAGCTGTATTCTAGAATGATATTTGAAATACAGGAGATGAATGCAATGGAGAAATATGATGACAGGAAGATGGAATCTGAAATGAAGCAAGGTATTCTCAACTCTTTGAAATACCAGGTACGTAAATTTCGAGGACGAAATTTCATAAGGAGGGGAGATTGTAAGACCCCGAATTTTATGAAATAAAAGTATTCAATTTTTCTTATAATTACTATTCAGTAAATGGTTAAATTGATAAAAGTTTAAAGTTATGGGTGAAATATGATTTTTTTTCAAAATAAGCAAGTGGTTATAAAATAATCATTGTTGTCGGGGAATATTCGTTTGGTCGTGGAATATTCTTTCTGTCGGGGAATATTCGTACGACGGCGCAGCTATTTGTGGGCCCCATAACAGAATAACTGTCGGGTGAAGAAAACGACAAATTTGAGTTTTTACAAATAACGGCGTAGTTGTTACCGTTAACACTGTTGGAATACCCGGTGGTTAAAATACAGTAATACGCGTTATTGCACAGTAGCACACGGTATTGCACAGTATTTTTGAAATTATTGATTCTTACGTAAGAAGGCACTACTCAATAATTGTTACAGTAATTACTGTTCAATATTTTATTTTATTGATTCAATAATTGCTGCGTTGATATTTTATATTATTGTTTTCAATAATTGTTGCTGCACAGTATTTTCTATTATCAGATCAATAATTCATATTATTTGAATAATATTATTAGATAACATTATTGGCAATGTCTAGAAAGTTCTGTCTAAGGAGAGGTTTGGTCATCTAATTGCGCGCCAGTAAGGAGAAATCCTTATTGGAAAGCCCCCTCTTTCCTGGGAACGGCCTGGTTGTCATAAATGTGATTCTGTAATATTATTTGTGAATAATTAATTATTGATTCATATGATAAGGAAATATTTATTTTATGTGGATATAAATGAGGGATATATTTTTGTGGTTAAAAATGAAGGAGTTAATGTTGAGGTTTTTATCCGTATTTTTGTCGGAATGGAGGTATTAAAAATCAGGGTTTTTGAGATATTTTGCGGGGGTTATAATTTTTAATCCGACCGTTGGATCGTGGTAATTTTTGGATATGTTATACATATATAAGTTGAGTATATGTCCACAAATTTTGAACCGTTAAAAATGAACGTATGATTTATTATGAATTTTACGAGATGACTGGTTCAGAAATTGTTGAATTTTCGGAGTTTATCATTTTGGTGGAAAATTCTAGAATTGGTGGGCCCCACTTGTGGTTGGTGAAGAAATGTGCTGAATTATATTTCAATGTGGTGGGTGGGTGGGAATAGTAGGTAAAGCCATCAGGTTGCAGGTCAAACCTACCAAAATTTTCCTATAAATAGAGGGCTAAGTTAGAATTGAAAATCACACCAGAAACATAAGCTTTCTCTCTTTCTCTCTCTATATTATGAAGCATATTTTGTGAGTATTTAGATACTTTGAGAGTTGCTATTCAGTGCAAGTTTCCTTCAGCTTTGCATTCCAGTCAGAAGTACTGCTCTTTTGAGGTAAGGGATTGTAAGGGATAGTAAGGGATATTAAGGGATTTTAAGGGTTGTTATGATTTTCAGTTTCGTAATTTTTCTGAACTTCAAAAATTCTGGAAAAATTTGAAATGATATTTTGATGAGTTTTCTTGATTGTGTCCAAAAATGGTGATTTTTGGATGTATAGATTGAGAGTTATGAATTTTATGAGAAAAGACTATTTTAAAAGTAACAGCTTATAATTCCTTGTGGTTAACTCCAAAATTGATGAAATTTTTATTGGGAGTACATGTATATGATAGAAGTATACTCTGTAAATTTCAGAATTTTTAGACAAAAGTACAATTTTTGATAAATGTCTAAATATTCGGCTATTTTGGCCATATGAAAAATAGTAAATGACTTTTAAAAATTCTGAGAAAAATATATGTTCACTATGGGACTATATTATGCTAAATTCCAGAAAAGAAATATTTTTGGAACTGATTTGGTATTTTTCATGAAAATGGTCTAGTTATGAGTAAATGAATTAAATATGTTTTGTGAAGAAAGAAAATTGGAAAATAGGATTTTATGGCTTGAGAATCCTATATGAGGTATATGCAGATTTTTGATGAGGGTTTTGGTTATTGATGATGAAATTGTAAGAGTTGGCATTTTATGATGATTAAATGCATTAATTAGTAAAGTGTAAACAATTAAAATAAATTGTTTATAAATTTAAGTAATGTTATTCTTTCAATATCATTATACCGAAATATTGGTATGAATTTTATTGTGGAATTTCTATCTTTTGTGTCGGGGTTACTATTCATGAGTTACTATTCACGATTTACTATTCATGAGTTACGAATATTACTCTTGAGATTAAAACTATATGTTGATCATATTATTTTTATCATCATATATAACATTTTTATAACCCTGATGTTGAAATTCTCTTTCACTGAGTGTAAAGATGGGTAGATTATTGGTATGATCATGACTAGGGTTCTCTTTGGCCTGTAGTGCAAAGTTGAATTGTGACTGGTATGATCATGACCATTGAATTTATAATTGAATATCTTAAGCTTAAGTGCAAAGGTGAATTGATCAACATGGTTATAATTATTGTTTATATAAATTCTGAAATGATTATATATTTCTTTGAGATATTAAATATTTGGCCTGTAGTGCAAATATGAAATGTTGATGAATATCTTTGGCATGTAGTGCAAAGATGAATTGTTGATGAATATCTTTGGCCTGTAGTGCAAAGATGACATGTTGTTGAATATCTTTGGCCAGTAGTGCAAAGATGAACAGATGTTGAGATAACATGACCAACTGTGATACAAATGAATATCTTTGGCCGTAGTGCAAAGATGGATTTATTAGTATGATTATGAACAGGAAATGTGATTTGGTATAACCATGATCTTTGATGTTTCAGGTAAAGACAGGTGATGAAAATATTCTTCGTCCTGGGTGCGAAGAAAAATTTAGAGTCACAATTATGATTATGAGTTATTCATATGATTGTGGAAAGGAACTGTTGATGATGTTACATGGATAAAATATTGTTGGTGGATTTTTAACATGGAGAAGATAATAGACTTTATAGTCTATTTGACTCTTCTAATGGATTGCTCGTTCCGCTGCAACTATGGTTGAAATTTTTATCATTTACCATATGTTCTAAATCTCTGATTTATTATTGATGAAGGCTATTGATAATTTAATTATCTTTAGTCATGATATTCTTTACTGAGCTAGTTGTGCTCACCCTTTTGCTTCACAATTCCTTTCAGGTAATAAGAGTGTAGCTGGGTCGAGCGGGGGTAACAAGGGAATAGAACGGTGGTCATCATTTAGTAGTTATATTTGGTGAAGAAAATAGGGTGAGGCGAACCCAACGTTGGAAGGGTGTTTTGTCACTATCATACAAGATGTCTAATGACATACAACCTCGTGTCATCATAAGACAGGTTGTGCTCATCCACTTGCTGAGTATATCTATGGGCACTACCTATATAATCTTGGTGTTTGTTTGAAGTATAATTCTCAATTAGAGACAGTGGAGATAATGATAAGTCAAGAGAAGACTCACCATTGGGAAGAATATGATAGTAATCTTCTCGTTTTTCTTTGGGGTCTATTGGGTCAACCAAGGATAATTCTGTGGCCATATGATATCTATCATAACCTAGACGCGTGGCCTCCCATGTACGAAGGTTTCCTTGAGCACTTCCCAAAGATTCTAATTTCTAAAACAGTTTTTGACTATACCTTTATGTAAGGTGTTATTGTGAGGTGATGTCCACGGTTGGAACATGAGTCACATTTGGTATATATTTGTATCCAAACTCACAGCATATGTGTTGTTGTATTTTGCACGACAATTGTTGTAATAAAGTTGTAGTTGTTTTCTGTACCATGTATTTGACGACTCAGAATGGGTTGGATGGAATGGACCTATTTTGGGGTCGTTACATTTGGTATCAGAGCTTAGGGATATGATCTCTGGCGGAGATCGGAAATACAACTAGGAGGGGAGAGATGAGTAAATCCTTCGCTAGTGTGTCCTACCTAAGCTTATTTGTTGGTCAGTCATAATATCGGGATATTATGTGATATGTTAATTTGTTAAATTAACCCTTGTTTTGAAGCTGTATTCTAGAATGATATTTGAAATACAGGAGATGAGCAATGGAGAAAATATGATGACAGGAAAGATGGAATCTGAAATGAAAGCAAGGTATTCTCAACTCTTTGAAATACCAGGTACGTAAATTTCGAGGACGAAATTTCATAAGGAGGGGAGATTGTAAGACCCCGAATTTTATGAAATAAAAGTATTCAATTTTTCTTATAATTACTATTCAGTAAATGGTTAAATTGATAAAAGTTTAAAGTTATGGTGAAATATGATTTTTTTCAAAATAAGCAAGTGGTTATAAAATAATCATTGTTGTCGGGGAATATTCGTTTGGTCGTGGAATATTCTTTCTGTCGGGAAATATTCGTACGACGGCGCAGCTATTTGTGGGCCCCATAACGAATAACTGTCGGGTGAAGAAAACGACAAATTTGAGTTTTTACAAATAACGGCGTAGTTGTTACCGTTAACACTGTTGGAATACCCGGTGGTTAAAATACAGTAATACGCGTTATTGCACAGTAGCACACGGTATTGCACAGTATTTTTGAAATTATTGATTCTTACGTAAGAAGGCACTACTCAATAATTGTTACAGTAATTACTGTTCAATATTTTATTTTATTGATTCAATAATTGCTACGTTGATATTTTATATTATTGTTGTTTCAATAATTGTTGCTGCACAGTATTTTCTATTATCAGATCAATAATTCATATTATTTGAATAATATTATTAGATAACATTATTGGCAATGTCTAGAAAGTTCTGTCTAAGGAGAGGTTTGGTCATCTAATTGCGCGCCAGTAAGGAGAAATCCTTATTGGAAAGCCCCCTCTTTCCTGGGAACGGCCTGGTTGTCATAAATGTGATTCTGTAATATTATTTGTGAATAATTAATTATTGATTCATATAAGGAAATATTTATTTTATGTGGATATAAATGAGGGATATATTTTTGTGGTTAAAAATGAAGGAGTTAATGTTGAGGTTTTTATCCGTATTTTTGTCGGAATGGAGGTATTAAAAATCAGGGTTTTTGAGATATTTTGCGGGGGTTATAATTTTTAATCCGACCGTTGGATCGTGGTAATTTTTGGATATGTTATACATATATAAGTTGAGTATATGTCCACAAATTTTGAACCGTTAAAAATGAACGTATGATTTATTATGAATTTTACGAGATGACTGGTTCAGAAATTGTTGAATTTTCGGAGTTTATCATTTTGGTGGAAAATTCTAGAATTGGTGGGCCCCACTTGTGGTTGGTGAAGAAATGTGCTGAATTATATTTCAAATGTGGTGGGTGGGAATAGTAGCAGGTAAAGCCATCAGGTTGCAGGTCAAACCTACCAAAATTTTCCTATAAATAGAGGGCTAAGTTAGAATTGAAAATCACACCAGAAACATAAGCTTTCTCTCTTTCTCTCTCTATATTATGAAGCATATTTTGTGAGTTTTAGATACTTGGTGAGTTGCTATTCAGTGCAAGTTTCCTTCAGCTTTCCATATCCAGTCAGAAGTACTGCTCTTTTGAGGTAAGGGATTGTAAGGGATAGTAAGGGATATAAGGGATTTTAAGGGTTGTTATGATTTTCAGTTTCGTAATTTTTCTGATCTTCAAAAATTCTGGAAAAATTTGAAATGATATTTTGATGAGTTTTCTTGATTGTGTCCAAAAATGGTGATTTTTGGATGTATAGATTGAGAGTTATGAATTTTATGAGAAAAGACTATTTTAAAAGTAACAGCTTATAATTCCTTGTGGTTAACTCCAAAATTGATGAAATTTTTATTGGGAGTACATGTATATGATAGAAGTATACTCTGTAAATTTCAGAATTTTTAGACAAAAGTACAATTTTTGATAAATGTCTAAATATTCGGCTATTTTGGCCATATGAAAAATAGTAAATGACTTTTAAAAATTCTGAGAAAAATATATGTTCACTATGGGACTATATTATGCTAAATTCCAGAAAAGAAATATTTTTGGAACTGATTTGGTATTTTTCATGAAAATGGTCTAGTTATGAGTAAATGAATTAAATATGTTTTGTGAAGAAAGAAAATTGGAAAATAGGATTTTATGGCTTGAGAATCCTATATGAGGTATATGCAGATTTTTGATGAGGGTTTTGGTTATTGATGATGAAATTGTAAGAGTTGGCATTTTATGATGATTAAATGCATTAATTAGTAAAGTGTAAACAATTAAAATAAATTGTTTATAAATTTAAGTAATGTTATTCTTTCAATATCATTATACCGAAATATTGGTATGGATTTTATTGTGGAATTTCTATCTTTTGTGTCGGGGTTACTATTCATGAGTTACTATTCACGTTTACTATTCATGAGTTACGAAATTACTCTTGAGATTAAAACTATATGTTGATCATATTATTTTTATCATCATATATAACATTTTTATAACCCTGATGTTGAAATTCTCTTTCACTGGAGTGTAAAGATGGGTAGATTATTGGTATGATCATGACTAGGGTTCTCTTTGGCCTGTAGTGCAAAGTTGAATTGTGACTGGTATGATCATGACCATTGAATTTATAATTGAATATCTTAAGCTTAAGTGCAAAGGTGAATTGATCAACATGGTTATAATTATTGTTTATATAAATTCTGAAATGATTATATATTTCTTTGAGATAATATAATTTGGCCTGTAGTGCAAATATGAAATGTTGATGAATATCTTTGGCATGTAGTGCAAAGATGAATTGTTGATGAATATCTTTGGCCTGTAGTGCAAAGATGACATGTTGTTGAATATCTTTGGCCAGTAGTGCAAAGATGAACAGATGTTGAGATAAACATGACCAACTGGTGATACAAATGAATATCTTTGGCCGTAGTGCAAAGATGAATTTATTAGTATGATTATGAACAGGAAATGTGATTTGGTATAACCATGATCTTTGATGTTTCAGGTAAAGACAGGTGATGAAAATATTCTTCGTCCTGGGTGCGAAGAAAAATTTATAGTCACAATTATGATTATGAGTTATTCATATGATTGTGGAAAGGAACTGTTGAGTGATGTTACATGGATAAAATATTGTTGGTGGATTTTTAACATGGAGAAGATAATAGACTTTATAGTCTATTTGACTCTTCTAATGGATTGCTCGTTCCGCTGCAACTATGGTTGAAATTTTTATCATTTACCATATGTTCTAAATCTCTGATTTATTATTGATGAAGGCTATTGATAATTTAATTATCTTTAGTCATGATATTCTTTACTGAGCTAGTTGTGCTCACCCTTTTGCTTCACAATTCCTTTCAGGTAATAAGAGTGTAGCTGGGTCGAGCGGGGTAAACAAGGGAATAGAACGGTGGTCATCATTTAGTAGTTATATTTGGTGAAGAAAATAGGGTGAGGCGAACCCAACGTTGGAAGGGTGTTTTGTCACTATCATACAAGATGTCTAATGACATACAACCTCGTGTCATCATAAGACAGGGTTGTGCTCATCCACTTGCTGAGTATATCTATGGGCACTACCTATATAATCTTGGTGTTTGTTTGAAGTATAATTCTCAATTAGAGACAGTGGAGATAATGATAAGTCAAGAGAAGACTCACCATTGGGAAGAATATGATAGTAATCTTCTCGTTTTTCTTTGGGGTCTATTGGGTCAACCAAGGATAATTCTGTGGCCATATGATATCTATCATAACCTAGACGCGTGGCCTCCCATGTACGAAGGTTTCCTTGAGCACTTCCCAAAGATTCTAATTTCTAAAACAGTTTTTGACTATACCTTTATGTAAGGTGTTATTGTGAGGTGATGTCCACGGTTGAACATGAGTCACATTTGGTATATATTTGTATCCAAACTCACAGCATATGTGTTGTTGTATTTTGCACGACAATTGTTGTAATAAAGTTGTAGTTGTTTTCTGTACCATGTATTTGACGACTCAGAATGGGTTGGATGGAATGGACCTATTTTGGGGTCGTTACC